>KZ808543.1:90435-154463 GCA_000696205.2 Oncopeltus fasciatus | reverse complement strand
GTAGAAAACTATATATAATAAAAAAATATTAAGTGTTAAATATTCCCTGATAAAAACACAGATAATAGGATTAAATATGTTTAAAAAACACATAAAGAATAAAATATGACACTACTGAAGGAATCACTTGAAGAAAACAGTAAATACAAAATAAAAATATTTTCACAGATAAATAATTACATTTGATTTTTAAAAAAATGAAAATGATTACCAAAGGCAATGCATTATTTTTTTATATGATATATTAATGAAAGCCAGGAAGCTGGAGAAATTATCATACATAACACAAAGGAAAACATTCATAAATACTTTTTCCGGGTTTGACCATGTCAAAAAGTTGTTTTTTGCTGAGCAACGTGTGATGGCTTCTTCAGGACTAAATGAAGAATGTTTAAAAAGGTCATTCTCAATTCCACACTTAAAATCCATTCCTCGCTTAACTCTAATGGCAACTATAATACAAATAAAATATCTTATTTTCCAATTTAGCAACTTCAACAAAATTCCTCATTGGGTTCATTCCAACAGACATATTTCTCTTTTTTTCTCAGGCAGACTTATGATATCCTTAAATATATTAAAGAATATGGGTTTCCATCAAAAATTATACAACTACAGACAATGATAATTCAACTTTAACTTAATAATACTTTCTTTTACCTTCTTTTAGTGAATCAAATATTGAGACAAATCCCATATAGGTGTTCAGAAATGAACAGTATATTTCAGTGAGGTAGCCTACTTCCAAGTTGAAGTAACTGAATTACAAGGTAATTCATATTGTCCACACTATGAATGTGGAACCCATCTGGCCAATATATTTCTGTATTCGAAAGAGTTATCATTCTTGTGCATATGGTTTAATGCTTTTGTGCTAAAGCATTTGTCCTATATCACTTATAACACATAAATTACACATATCGTAATATACCTCGAGGCTGCTACCAATTTAGTAATACAATACGTCTCTGACGAGGCTAAAATAAAATGTTAATCTAAGTTAAAACTTAGTTCAGTTAAAAAATTTTGAAAAACAGTAAGCTAAAAATAAGGAGCAGAAAGAACAGTCAACAAGCAAATATCAAGTGGAGTACTTTTATTAACTAAACAACTAACTGTCCTTTGAAGTTTCACAATTGGAAGACCATTTTTAAGACAACTAATTGTAGACCACTAAGGAGAGGCATGAATTAATCTGAGCAAGAAATAGGAAACAAAATACCAATTAACGATTGTTATTAATATATCTAAGAAAGCACTTAATTCCAGTATGGTAGTATTAATAATGGTAAACAAAGACAGTAGATATTGTTTATTGTTAAGTAAAACTAAAATAGTGAAACTTTCAAGTGGAGATTTTATTTCTTCTCATTAAGATATTTAATCTTATTTAGAACAAAAAATAATTTGATACAATAAATTCAAGGGAATAGAATAAAAAAAATCTCACTATCTCAGCCGTGACTCAAACCCAGATCTCCTGCTTCCCAGGCAAGGAATTATCTAGCTTGCCTACCAAGGCATAAACCACCCAGTGTAAAGGCTAGCATACTTGCCCAGAAAGCAGGAGATCCGGATTCGAGTCCCAGCTGAGGTAGTAAGATTTTTTGAAATTATATTCCCTTGCATTTATTGTATAAAATTAATGTGGAATTAAATTAACTACGACTAATATTAGTATTTTTAAAAAAAATTTATACTTATAGAGGTGATGAGTTATAATTAAAAATTATTGAGTTTTGACAATAGATAATTGAACAACTCACATTAAATAAATAAATAAATAACTGACCTGATCATTGGCGAATGAAAAGTTGAGTTTAAAGACACGTCTTTCGACAGCACACTGAAGCTTAGGTTCTTGAGCAGCTTTCAGAAACATCTGTTTTTTAGGAAAAAAAAAAATAAATAAAGAATGTGAATTTTTTTAATATAGAAAACAACTGCCAGAATTTACAAGTAATAACATTTAAGGCCTTAGCCCTTCAGTTGCTGAGCTCAATGGATCAATGGCAGCTGTAGAAAATTTATAAGCTACATCAAATAATTGTTTGGCATGTACATTTGTTGTCTAAGCAACAACAAAACAATTGCTTTATAAATATTTAATTTGGTTGTGGTATTTTATCCCACGTAAATTTTAAGCAATTAATGAGAGGGAATAGAATAAAAAAACCTATCTGTCGCAGCCAGGAATCGAACCTGGATCTCCTGCTATCCGGGCCGGTGCACTTGCCAGTTATGCTTCCAGGACGCGTTAGTTGTCTCATTCTATTCCCTCTACACTAGCAAGAGCCTAAACCCACGAGAAAGGCGAGAATTTCGTCTTGTACTCAAAGGAGCTGACATCGTCAAGCTATTTGTCGACTCTCGTCATTTACTTTATTTAATTTTTTCTTTATAAATATTTTATTTAGTTGTGGTATTTTATCTCACGTAAATTTTAAACAATTAATGAGAGGGAATAGAATAAAAAAATCCAGGTTCGATTCCTGACTGGAACAGATAGGTTTTTTTATTCACAACAAAAACCTAATCAAATTATTAATACGAAGACAAGAAAAAATTCAACAAAAGAGAGTGGGGTTAACTCACTCCAACTCATTCAATAAAAACACATGCTATAGCTTCCCTATAAATTTAATTAACATAATGAATATTAATTAATTATATTACCATATCCATTACCATTCCAACTAATCCATTTTCTACAATATAAAAAACCAGTAGGTATTATGGCCTCCTCTTTGACTAATAATAATATAGTTGAACTGTTGCATTGCAGTATTGTCAAAAATTATTAAATATAAACTACATATAGATTTGCGTATATTTCTGGATTCACTCGATGTTAAAATTCCAGAAAATGAGTTGTAGATAAGAAAACACTTGTATATTTTTAAAAAAAACACTTTAAATAACAAAGAAATACCATTTATTTCAAATTATAAATATGTAACTTAAAATAGCAAAGAAATACAATTTATTTCAAATTATAAATATGTAACTTAATTCTAAGAAAGAATTAATAAAACATTATAATCAATTTGATTGACCCTCCATTATAAAAAATAATGGAAATATGTTATATATAATTCCATATTAAAAAAAAATTAGAATAAGAGAAAATTTTTAGATGTGTAACAAATAAAATTCTTAATTGATCCTTCTTAGAAGAAAATAAGATAAGGGTCAATTCAATAAGTATAAACACACAGACACTCACAATTATAGACTCAGGAAGTTATACCTTTACTATCTAGCATAATTTATAAAATAAAGAAACCAAACTCAATTGTTTGGAACAACAAACAGCATTCTTTTTTCCGGTGAATCCATGGGTCATTAATTGCTAAAATCAGCTGAGATTGATTTAAAAGAGTTCTAAATAAAAAATTTATTAATTTTCTTGTTGTTATTAGATTTATGAAAAAAAGAAAAGTTTAAAACAATAAGTTTTAAATGTAATTAACTAATTTATTTTTTGTTTCACAAAGAATGAGTATATAAATTTCTTCTCAATTCTCTTTTACCCCAATGAGTACAATAACAATAGTCTTACTTGTGAAAGAATTTCATTAATTTTTCTAGACTTCCCATGCTGGTCATGCCAATTTCTGACTGGCAAAGCTTTCTGAAGTCTACGACCCATGGAAAAGTTTGGAGAAGAAGCTGTTTTGGAGACAGGTTCTCCAGACTAGCTGCCAATGGTACCACACTTTCTGGAGCTGAAACAAAGAAATAAAAGTATTTAAGTCTATTAAATAATAGCATTTAAAAGAACTTCAGACTGAATGAGTAAAAAGTTTTATACAAAGACACTTTTTTAAGAGGGGATAAAATTATTTTAAATTGAAAAAAAAACTATTAAAATAAGCGGATTAAAGATATGTGCATAATGAGAAGGTAGAGATATAGGTCACTGTAACTGTGAAATAAAATAACCTTATTGTATTCAATGGGAACATGCAGTTGAAGAGGTGGAGGTGATGGTCATAATGAATAGTACGGTTTAACTATTCCATTTTGTTTAAAGGGAGCACACATTGTTGGAACAGAGAGAACCTGAAAATTGGTTCACTCGTTCCCTAGAAATTTCATGGCCAACACAACAAATTTTGAAGTGAAAGTTGTTCTGATTTTTCAGGTTTATTACAAGCCCTTCTTCCTATCCAACATCTTATCTTTATGGCTAAATTTTTTAAACCAAAGCTGTGCTGTGAATTGGTTAAGAATACCTTACCCTTCATGTTTAATAATTTCATGAGTTGCTTCAATAGTAGTGAAATTTTTTCCCAGCAATCCCTTAAAAATAAGAGAATTTCGTAGGACACTGTCATGTTTCTTCTCTAAAACAAATATCTAAACTGAACCTTTTTTTATTTGAAGAGGAAAAGTTTAAAGGGATTGAACACATTTAGAGAATGCTCTAATGGGATGGATTATTAAGCATAGGTAACAATTAAATAGAAGTAGTACATTCATTGTGCTTTGAAATCTTGAATTTGTTAAAACAGTAAGTTTTTTTTTTTTGTTTTTTTTAATACAATCCTTTATAATTTAAAGAAACTACTATACTCTAATGGGTTATTATTATTTCTACCACCAATGAATATAGAACTCTCATACCTTATATTCTCCGTCTTCATTGGTTTCTGTACATCTCCCGTTGGCGAGCGCTTTCGGACACTGTTCATCTTCTGGCCGAATACGTACGTTCACTGTCACGGTCCGTATTCAACTGTGTTTTCCTGTGTGTTAGTTGTGTCAGGTAGCTGTAGGGGTCACTTTTGTCGGTGATCAGGTATGTTACATGTGCGAGTTATGAGGGTCAGCATCCATACCTGATCACCGACAAAAGTGACCCCTACAGCTACCTGACACAACTAACACACAGGAAAACACAGTTGAATATGGACCGTGACAGTGAACGTACGTATTCGGCCAGAAGATGGACAGTGTCCGAAAGCGCTCGCCAACGGGAGATGTACAGAAACCAATGAAGACGGAGAATATAAGGTATGAGAAACTACTATACCATACATTTTATCTTTTTAAATATGAACTTTTTTTTTTAAATTCACGTTTAAATGAAACTTGAAGTTATTGAAATTTATACTAACTGGTATTGTATTTAAAATTTACTTTAAAAGTAAAGTAACTACTGGGGGGAAAATAGGCTGAAAGGTATTTATTGTATAGCCATAACAAATCTTGTCAATTTTGATAAAATTTAATTTATAAGTAGAGTTATAAATATATAAAGCAGTAAAATTTACTATAAATGTTCTGGAGACCTTTTATCATTAGTAGTGATATGTTGCCAGGTTTGGAACTACTATTCAGTGTACTGAATGCCCAACATCATTGAATGAATACAATATCGTAAGTACAAATTGTAAAGTTTTAATAGACCACAAGTTGTTCATTTATTTGAATGAGCATAGTGAATCATTATTATACTTAGCTATAAAAACAGTATCTTCACATTTTGATTCCACATTTCAGAATCATGAGCCAACTTCCAAAAAGTACTTCTTTTGGGATCGAACAAATAAAAATACATTTCAAACTCTACATCAATTTTTGTGTAATAATAGCAAAGCTTTCCATGCCTTTGGTATAAGTGATGTACAGAAAAAAAAAATATTTATATATANTATATATATATATATATATATATATATATATATATATATATATATATATATATATATATATATATATATATATATATATATATATATATATATATATATATATATATATATATATATATATATATATATATATATATATATATATATTTCCTTTCTACAATAGACAATGAGACGACAGCTTGTAAAGGTTTTAATGAGACTTGTGCATGAAATTGTTGGACGTTCCTAGATAAATTTAAATCTCCCTGAAAATGTCATACCCCTTGTAAAATGTCGTAATTTTTTCTTTTTAAACAGGCATAAGCTGAACAGATTTCTCATGATTTATTAACACTCCATTGATTGATAATCAACTGAGAGATTGACTAAGTTTTTATATAAACTATTATTATAAGTTGAACTGTATAACATTTTTTAAATGTTTTATTAACATCAGTTAGTAGACCCTCCCTCTACATCCATATATATTGCCTTCGTTTTTGATATCATAATACAAGGGATTGAGCAAGCGTTTAAAGACAAGGGCAAATACGTAATTTGACCTCACAAGCAGAAAATAACTAAAGGTAAAGATACAACTGTCAAGAAGACTGTGTCAATATCAATAGGGAGCATTGAGTAGATGACAACATTCCTTGACGTTGACCGCTCAACATTCCTAATTAATTCTTTAATATCTTCCTTAATATGTGTTGTCATAAAACATAAATACTAGCAATAACTAAGATATTAATTTTTTTAAATTTATTTGAACCATTTGAAGAGTATATATAAATGGATCCATTTGTAAAGGTAAATGAGGGATTTGAAGATAAAAAACTGTAAATGTATTTGTTTCATCATTAAAAAATATTTTTGAACATTTTGTTTTATTTTATATAATATTTATGAACCATAATATAAAATATAATAAAAATAAACAAAAGAGCAATTTCCTAACATTTTTTTTCTTTATTATTTGTTATACTTTTCAACCCCACCTAACTTTTACCTGATTTAAGCTATTAACAAAATCAACCGATAGCTAATAAGTTCAAATGGAGATTTTTTTTTTACCATAAATATTATTATTAGATGATATTTATTGGGGTTCTACCTTGACCGAACCACAACAAAAATCATCATATGATAGCTAATAAGGAAGCTCTCAAAAAATAAACTTTGTTTTCCTAGTTTAAAAAGAGTTAGAAAAGAAGGAACTAATTACATTAATTATTATATGCTTGATACATATGTTTCACAAGCATAATGTTATGTTATGAAAATAATAATAACAATTTGAATTGTCATGAAAATGTGGAATTACATTACCAATATTATCATCATGATTATAAGGAAAATAAATTACAGAAAATTACATATGTAACATTCTATACACTTTTTTTAACAATAATATATTAAAGATTTTAAAATTTGATTTTACTTTAAACAAACCCTCTTTCTCAATCAATTGTAATTTTTAATGGCTGGCAAAAAGCAACATAAATACTTAATTTTGTTTGTTTTTTAGTGTTAAAAAGGGAAGCGCCACCTAATCATTCAAGGTTCTTAATCGACTTATTTTATATGTGCTTTAACAAAAGTATTAGAATTTAGTTTTAAACTTATTAGGTTTACGTTTCAAACTTTTTTTTTTCTTCAAAACATTAATGATTTTAGAATTTGGTCACTCTTAAACCCATCACAGGGATGGGTCTTTCAGTGATTAAAGACCTAAATATCTGTTTTTTTTAAAACTGTTTTTAGGGTTAAGGAACTAATCAAACACTACGAGGGAAAAAGCTGACATATTTTTATAAGCTTTATATATGTAAAAGCTTTACAGATTTATTTATATAATTTCTATCATATAAGCACAAATGTCTATAATGTTTGGACAACCATATTTTTATTAGCTTCTGACTTGATCAGTGAATTATTAAAATATTTTATAAAATGTTTAATTATAACCCTGACATGACATTTCCTTAGATCATATTGATATCCTGTTGAAAA
The DNA here is from genome assembly GCA_000696205.2 of Oncopeltus fasciatus. NCBI lineage: Eukaryota > Metazoa > Arthropoda > Insecta > Hemiptera > Lygaeidae > Oncopeltus > Oncopeltus fasciatus. The sequence goes on along the minus strand of KZ808543.1, from coordinate 146,808 downwards.
ATATATGTGAAGAATCTCCAGGTTATTTCTCCAATTGGCCCATGCATAAAATTCAAAATGTAAACATGGATTAGTGAGACAAACGTTATGGTATTTAGCCACGTAAAGATAGGAACAAAACCGGGTTGCAGCAGCTTTGATTATGGCATTTGTGCATAAGAGAACCTATAATTGAACAAACACACATAAAACAGACAACCACATGTGAATTAATACTCAATAGTACAAAAGCCAAATAGGCAGAAATAAATATTTAAAAATGCAGTATATTATTATTCGCTAGATTATTTTCTTGTACTTTAAAAATACTGCAAATTATTTCAGAATAGTTTATTTAATTTTTCTACACATTTATTAATAAGGTATGCATTTTTATTATTTCATTTAACATAGAAATTGCAGATATAAAATGAAACCATAGTGAAATTGAAAAAAATCTCTCTCAGCTTTGAATGATGAAGATATGATACAAAGCATGAGAACACATGTTGCTTTTGATACATTAGTAAAGAAAAGCAGAAACTGAGTACGATAGAGAAATTGATTTTGAAGTTTAAGAGTTTTAGCCAATAATTTAATCCACGAAGTCATTTTATATTTTATCACTTTAAATTTAATTACATATAGGAAAGGCAATTACAAATTATATTTTTAATATCAAAAAGATTAGGTCAATGATAAGATTTAGAAAATTACAATAAGATAGTTAGTAGTAGTAACTTACAAAAAAAAAAAAAAAAAAAAAAAAAAAAAGAATATATTTGGCCATTTAATTACTAAGACCTATATAGTTTTTAAAAAAATCTATTTTCAGGATAAATTTAGCATGTAAAACAAAATACTAAGGGATCAAAAGTGTAAAGCTCAACACTTTATTTAAATGGCACAATCTTGAAGTAAAATAGCTTTAACAATTTGGCAGTTGGTGAAACTCGAAACATATAAATCTCAATTAATTAAGGGATCAAGCTCATATAAAATCTGACACCTTATTATGTCAGAAACTTATTATATATCCTAAATTTGAAATAAAATTGGGTACATTCTTTTCAGAGAAATATTTGCCTTGGTCAGACTTCAGACAGCTGAATGGATAACTTTGCTGGACAGTTGAATGGATATAACACCTAAGAATTGGTACCCCCCCCCCCTCAAATACAAATATTTGACCCCCCACAGAGAAAGTAGTATAAAACCTAAAGAGAGGATTGTCAGGAATTAAGTCTTGGTGGTTGAAGAATTAAAAACTAATTTGTGACAAAAATTCTTTAACTACTAAGAACGACAAACCTCTCATCATAAAACTCGACGGTGAACAATTTACCTCCACAGTAGTATAAAACATTTCTACTTATCAAAAGTACTCTAATTTTAAGATAAAACGAAGGCAAATTAAAGATCCTTATACCTTAGGAACTATATAAAAATAATAACTATATGAAGATTCAGAAACTTCTATTCAAATTATAGAAAGCTAACGATTACGACCTTATGTTTTTGTTTTTCTAAACAAGAAAATTTATATATTATTAAATTTAAACCATTGATCTAATTTAGCAGAAACTAAAGGGTAATCTACAATCAATTATTAGTAGAGCTAATGTTTGATTATTTTTTAACCATTGCTTTGACCCAAAACCAACATTAGTTAGCATATAACAAAACTAAATGTTATAAACAAAGAAGGGAAAGGTTAATAATAATGGTTGATGGTTAGTTGGCCGTCTCGAATATCATGTGAGAATGGTCGGGGTTTCGGCCAGGAAGACCCACTTCCTGGCCGAAACCCCGACCATTCTCACATGATATTCGAGACGGCCAACTAACCATCAACCATGTCTACTCAACATTTCTTCCTGGCCGAAACCCCGACCATTCTCACATGTTAATAATAATGTTACATTTTGGATCATTAGTTTTATTATTAACTTATAAGTCAAGGAAATAACCAGTCAGTTAAATATCTTTAAAAGTTATACACATTCTTATACAAAATAGAATCAGAAACCAAAATTTATTTATGGACATGAGCAGACTGTTCCTCTTTTAGGAGATTGTCAATGTTTACAGCTGATTGAAGACAAAAAAAACTTCTTTCTAAATAAACTGAAGTTATTATGGTTTAAATAGATCGGATTAAGCAAAATTGATTTATTTTAATCCATCTTCAGTTTACTTGAATCACTATTTACAAAGAAAAGTGTTTACTTAATAGTCATTAATTGAACAAACAAGACCTATACTAAGACATAATCATAAGAGTGATTTCTGTATATTTGAATGAATAAAAAATATTTCAAAAAGCCAAATAAACCAATTTTGAAATTTAGTATTTCACTTAAAGGTAAGTATAGGACTTGATTTTCAACTGAATATAATACTCAAATTTTTTTTCCCAGGTCAGAAAAATTGATACACTGTACAACATAAATAACTTATAGTGAAAGAACTGGTAACGATTTCAGATCATTACTAAGGACAAAAGCAATATAAAAGTAGATCAAAAGAATTAAGCACATCACAAAAATGATAACTAAAACCTTGAAGAAGAATACACTTCTTTTAACAGAATAAATACACAGAAGTAATCCTTAAATATATAAATATNAATCTGACACCTTATTATGTCAGAAACTTATTATATATCCTAAATTTGAAATAAAATTGGGTACATTCTTTTCAGAGAAATATTTGCCTTGGTCAGACTTCAGACAGCTGAATGGATAACTTTGCTGGACAGTTGAATGGATATAACACCTAAGAATTGGTACCCCCCCCCCCCTCAAATACAAATATTTGACCCCCCACAGAGAAAGTAGTATAAAACCTAAAGAGAGGATTGTCAGGAATTAAGTCTTGGTGGTTGAAGAATTAAAAACTAATTTGTGACAAAAATTCTTTAACTACTAAGAACGACAAACCTCTCATCATAAAACTCGACGGTGAACAATTTACCTCCACAGTAGTATAAAACATTTCTACTTATCAAAAGTACTCTAATTTTAAGATAAAACGAAGGCAAATTAAAGATCCTTATACCTTAGGAACTATATAAAAATAATAACTATATGAAGATTCAGAAACTTCTATTCAAATTATAGAAAGCTAACGATTACGACCTTATGTTTTTGTTTTTCTAAACAAGAAAATCAATATGCCTTAATCTAGTTTAGCGGAAACTAAAGGGTAATCTACAATTAATTATTAGTAAGAGCTAATGTTTGATTATTTTTATTATTTTTTAACCATTGCTTTGACCCAAAACCAACATTAGTTAGCACATAACAAAACTAAATGTTATAAACAAAGAAGGGAAAGGTTAATAATAATGTTACATTTTGGATCATTAGTTTTATCAAGGAAGTTACCAGCCAGTTAAATATCTTAAAAAGATATACACATTCTAATACTAATTTGATTCAAAATATTCTCAGAATCAGAAACCAAAATTTATTAATGGATATGAGCAGACTGTTCCTCTTTTAGGAGATTGTCAATGTTTACAGCTGATTGAAGGCATAAAAACCTTCTTTCTAAATAAACTGAAGTTATTATGGGTTAAAGAGATCGGATTAAGCAAAATTGATTTATTTTAATCCATCTTTAGTTTACTTGAATCACTATTTACAAAGAAAATTGTTTACTTACTTAATATTCATTAATTGAACAAACAAGACTAGAGTTATAAAAGTAATTTCTGTATACTTGAATGAATAAAAAATATTTCAAAAGGCCAAATAATCCAATTTTTGAAATTTAGTATTTCACTTCAAGGTACAAAGCTTGATTTTCAACTGAATACTCAATTTTTCTTTTTTTTCTAGGTCAGAAAAATTGATACACTGTACTACATAAATAACTTATAGTGAAAGAACTGGTGACAATTTCAGATCATTACTAAGGACAAAAGCAATATAAAAATAGATCTAAAGAATTAAGCACACCACAAAAATGATAACTAAAACCTTGAAGCAGAATACACTTCTTTTAACAGAATATATACACAGAAGTAAACCTCAAATATAAATATATATGAAACCACCAAATATGGGTCAAGCTTAATCTTCACAATACACCAGGATACATTTTTCTGGTAAATAGAAGTTAAAATGCAAGAAAGATATCAAGAATGTAAAAAAAAAAAAAAAAGTTTAGCATTAATAAATATAACATACATTTCAATGTTTATTAGATCCCTCAAAAAATGCCTACTTAAATAGTTAATGCAATACGAACATAAAAATGTTAATTAACTATGATTTATTAAATAAGGTATTTTGGTATTGGATTGTAATGGCAACACTGCGTTGGTTGAAAAAGGAGGTTCTGTATGAGGTTACACTCTCCAGGTTATCATGTTGATATAAATAAAAGCACGTTTCATGAACTATTTTTATCATTAATTATCCCCATAATCTTTAACAAAAAATAACGATTTTAAGGTGATACTAATTAAATATAATTCTAAAAAGCATTAACTTAAAATATCAATTAAGGAATTTTACAGTGATTGTAATATATGTTGAAACACACGCCGATGAGTTTCATTAGATAAATAACAAATTTAAGCGAGTATTGCCAAAGAGAAGGAATAAGTACCTTATTTTGTTTAAAATAAATTCGAGTAATAAAAAAAATTATGAGAACAACCAATAAGGGGAACATTCCTGTTAGCGCTATAAAACCTATAAATAGAAATAACACAAGTTTATAGATATGATAACTCATATTGTATAAGTGGCAGGGGGTTAAGCAATAGCTACAATAACCAAGCTAAATTAAAATAAAAGAAAAAACTTTAAGTGAACTATTCTAAAAGTAACATGGGAAAATACTTACGGGGTTCCACCTCGTCAATGTCCTCCGCCGAGATGGATAAACACTCATGCCCTTCTGTTCCCATCATTCACTAAAAACTTTCAACGTCATAGAATCATAATGCTGAACACTTCCACAAATAGTTAGAGCTCCCAACACAATGACCCAAAACTAACGGCGAAACGAACCAGACGGACACCCACGAGTAATGGACGCTCTGAGAAGTATCGACTCTGTCAGCAACCCTAGCGGGCTTCGAGAGAACTAACCCTCTCACAACAAACATGAGCTTTGACTGGAGATGTTTCTGGAAAGATAAGAAGTTTACACAGACAGAGCTGCTTAAGCCTTACCTACATTTTATTAAGGCTAGACTTAAAAAAAAAAAACAGTTTTAGTGTGTCAATTATATATAAATGATAATTAATATGAATTTTAATTATCTACAATATAGCATACTACGGAAAACATTCAAGAATGTTAATTCAAAGATTAGGTATCGCTTCTCGGCCTATTGGCTAAGATAATCTGTGGATTTATAAACCGTGGATAAGTTATAGTCTTAATCAAATACTGGATAGGGGAGGTTAAGAAGAAGATCATAATTTATAATCCTGACATCTTCGTGACTATTAGAGTTAAAAAATATATAAGTTTTTAAAATTTATATTCTATAATGTTTTTACAAATAAACAAAAAACCATTCTTAAGGCAGATAGTTAGGAATATAATTACGAAGGTTCGAGGATTAATCTTTCTCTGGTTTGTAAAATTAAATTCCTTTCCCCTCATATCTTATATGAAACTAGCCTCTAGAGAGACTAGCCAAAACCTAAGCCTTGAACATAGCAGTTTCCCCAATAATCTGCCCTGCCCACCCGCAAATTTTTTTAGAGGGGGCACGCCCCCTCCACATGGATTTATCGGAAAGTTGTTTTTTTTCACAAGTGTAGAAGATATAGCCGACTTAACTAGTGAGTTCTCCAGGAGATCTTCCCTGTCATTCCCCCTAGATTATGGATTATATTATCGGAAAGCAAGCCGGAGGCCTTCAAGTTGAAGAAGTCTGGATTTTCTGATAGATGAAAAATGGGAGTGATCGCATGACGGAGGTCAAGATATCTGTTCCATAGACAAATCAACAAATAATTTCACAACAGGTCCAAAAACTTATTGGAGGGAATGAAAGCATTCATTCTCTATCGTAACGAAAGTTTCTAATTCCCCTTATCCTCCGAGCTTACAAATCAACCTGAAGTCACACAAGCTGTTCAGTTCGAGAAGGAGGAGTTAACTAGTCAATCAGAAGAGCGAGGAATAGAAAGGTGTCAGTCACATATTAAAAAATAAAGCTGGAGAAATTAGTCAGGGTTTCGGTCAGGATAAAAAAAAAATACTCCAAAATTGTTGGGTAATTACTTTATTACCCATTTATTTTGGCAACAATAAAATAATTACCCAACTTTGTTGTATTTAATTTTTTCTGATCCTGGTTGAAACCCTGTATAATCTCTCCAGCATAAGACTCGACGACCATGATCCTCCAACCAAGTCAACTAAAAAATTACTACAGCAAAAGTTTGAGTCCTCCGAGGTCCAGATGGGACTTAAACTGGCAGGCCATATCCCAACATTTTCCCACTCCAACATAAAAAAATGCCCTGTAAAAAGTCGAGCTCTGCATCATTGGTCTTCAACAGGTTCTACGTAAATGTCCTACTAGAGACATTTACTCCTAAACTACTTAACCGATTTGAACCAAATTTGCACACCGTGTGCGGTTTGATCCAACTTGAAAGATAGGATAGCTTAGATTTTAAATTATGGTCGCAATATTATTTTATAGCAAATTATTTGCCTATTATCTGTTAGTGTATTATCTGTTAGTGTTGCCTATTATCTGTTAGTGCATTATCTGTTAAATTGAGGGACAAACCTCAATATCCCCTCCCACCAAGTACCTCTTTCATAAAAGGGACTGTAAAGGCTATCGTGAGGCAATCACTAGGACACTGCCTAATATCAAGACTCTCTCTCGTAAGGAAGACATCAACGAGGCAGTTGAAGAACTCTTTTAAACGATCCACACTTTAGCTGGGAAATGCATACCCCCAAGCTGGTCCATCAGAGAAAACCACCTGTCTATCTCCTATAGTTAATCAAACAGAGAAACAACCTGCGGAACATTCTTGCAAGAACCAATGACAGCTCCCCGCACCCCACGATTAACTCTATGACCCAACAGGTGGTTACACTGACGAAACATTGGAAAACAACGCTCTGGCACGAACAGCTCAGACTCACGTATCAGAATCAGAAGAGATACTGGAAACTTCTCCTCGGTACATGGTCTAAAAGTAGAACGATAACCCTCTCTGAAGGGGATTATCCACTATTCCCGGATGACCAGGCGTAGAAGTTATCACAGTATTACATCGAACGTGACAGGGAGCGTACTACCATCAGCCCTCCCCCTACAATAACGCAACATCAATCAGACGCTGAGTCGGTGTTCTCCAACTACCCTGAACTGGAGTCTAGGCTCAGGCGCACCAAAGGAGGGAAGTCACTGGTCCTGACAACGCACCTTACATCCTACTGAAGTGCTGCCACCCAAAGGGAAAGCCTACATGCTCTACATTTTTTACTCCTCCACGTGACTTGGATACTTCCCCAAAGCGTGATAACATGTCATTGTAGTTCCGGTCCTAAAACCGCATAAAAAGGGGGATAACCAGAACACCACAGGCCCATCAGTCATCTTGATCATTCCCAAAGATATATGAAAAGCTACTCCTGGGTCATAATTATTAGTATTGTTAAAGGTAAGTAGGTGTAGTTTGGGCCAGGCCGGTACGGGAAGGGGACAATTGAAGGATGCCAGATGCTTCCTCTGTCTGGGAGGGGAAGTTGGCATACTGAAAAATCCGATGAGGATCTTCTAGACTCTTCGCGAAACTACCACGAAGTTGTAAAACACCGGCAGCTTGCCAGTGGCTCCCCGAGTCAGTGATAATTTTGTCTACGTCCTGGGAACACAGTCTGTAGATAATTTGAGAGTGGTGTCATTGGTCACCTCTTGCCATTGTAATTTTGTAATTTTTTTTTGTTATTGAAATCAAATTACAAAATATTTTTATGTTAACAGAAATGTAATAAATGAATAAAAGTTTTTAAAAATATCAATTTTTTTTAAAACTTTGTTATTAATTACATTCTACACATTTTTTTGCAACTTCTAATATGGTGGTTAGTAGTAATAATAATAATATATACAATAAAGTTAATATAAAAAATATAATTCAAATTAAAAAAAAAAAGAATAGTAATAATGGCGATGGAGAAGCTGCCCAATGGCAGTACTCCTACATCACTTGTACAATATTTACAATTGTTGGTTTTTAAATTACTATTATGAAGTGTTGGAAATGAGGAGGTCACGTGGCCATTTTCTATTCAGGTGACGTGGTAGGTAATTAGGATGGGTAACACTAGATAGAAAAAAAAATATTGATAACTCTCATTTTACACACAATCTGAAATTTTGCTTCGAGCGATAGATCTAATATTTTTAAAGCCACTAAATAAGTTAATGTGAGGAGGTATCAGAATATGTTTATTAGTGCCTTATTAATTGAACGTAATACTCTCAATGCTGAATGTACTTATTAAATTATTAATTTTCGGTGCTCTTACAAATTAAAAAAAAAAGAAAGATGTATTTTCTTCAGGGAGTTTTGGTTTCTTCCATCTCTGGGAAGGGCACCATCACAGTCCCTCGGAGGGCAAATGATAGATAGCGATGTGGAGGGTCACCGCGCGGCCGGGACGGATCGAACAGTCTGGCTCCATGGTGACCGGTTCCTGGCAATCAATAAAGTATCCATCTACCACAGTACCTAAACTTAACTGTAACATCCAGAACGCCAGCGCACTCCGGTGCGTATTATGGTATTAACTTCTCATAACTATACCACGACAATGTTTATTGGTTGCTACTAAGACATTTTATTCTTTAATAAAAAAAACTTAGTCAATATACCTTTCCAAGGGGATCTGCGTGAGAGGAGAGGGATATTTTAAGCGAGCCGGGATGAGGATCTTACACCTTGAATTAGAAGGAAAACAGGACCTTATCCTGGTCAAAATGATGCCCTGACCAATCAAAAGCGTGGAAAACATCCTCCTTGGGGGGGGGGCTCAGTCCTCTCTGGCTTTTTCCTGGGCTGAACCCCTGCCCAGTATCCGCTCTGCAGAGGATTCATTAAGAACTAAGCAGATTTCCCAGATTTTTATTCAAATGGACATAAATGAGAGTAAAAGACAAATTTCATCATAATAGCCGAAGAGGGCGAAGGGGTAAAAAAAACGTAAGATCACTTTTCGGCTATCTTATTTTCGGAACTGTATGCTGCTCGAGAGGGGAGACTAGGAAGTGCTCTAAATCATAGTTACATTTGTAAATATCATCTTCAATATGCGTTTTACAAAAAAAACAAAAACTATTATACAAAATAAATGTAAGAAAACAAAACTATACACCTATTGTGTCCTGTAAAACTGTCCCTAACACTAATTAAGTAGAAGATATTGCAATGGTATGTACTCTAGCGACCATGATTTTTAAAATTATGTAACCAAATTTTAAACTGTTAGATGAGTTTGTTAATGGCTGATATAGGTCAGGTGGGAGAAAGGGAAGTCTAGGGAGAGATCATAATTTAAAATCTTATTATAATATAAAAGGTTACTTTCACTACCAATGAATATACATACCTTCTATTATCTGTCTTCATTGGTTTCTGCAAACCATCTTCTGTTGGCGAGCGCTTTCAGACATTGTCCATCTCCTTGGCCGAATACATGAGTTCACTGTCACTGTCTGTATTCAACTGCCAATCAATTCAAGGCAGTTGAATACAGACAGGGACAGTGAACACATGTATTCGGCCAAGGAGATGGACAATGTCCGAAAGCGCTCGCCAACAGAAGATGGTTTGCAGAAACCAATGAAGACGGATAATAGAANGAAAGGTCTTTGACAAAAGGAATATTAAAGTCGTGATGAAGGGTAGAGTTGGACACATAATATGGAGCGTTAGTAATTAGTCTGAGAATTTTGGACTGAAAGGATTGTATTCGTTGGATATTGAAAGGCTTAGCGGCACCCCACAGTTCTGCACCGTAGGTCCAGATTGGTCGCATTATGGTCTTGTAGATGGTCAGTTTGTTTTCTAATGTGAGCTGTGAGCGCCTATTTATAAGGCTGTGTCCATGGCTGAATTGAGTTCTTTTCTCTTGATTTTAGTATGTTCATTCCAGTTGAGTAGTGAGTCAAGGTGGAACCCAAGGTAACTTACAAGGTACTATAACTAAATAGTCTATTCCCCGGTAGAGGTTTGTGGGACTTCCTTAGAAACTATAACTAAAACAGAACGGGGCACCACACTATTTTATTCACTAAGGGAAATAATAAAATAACCTAATATGCTCTGATCAATAAGGAAAATTGAATTATTTATTTTGAGACAAAGATAAAGGAACCTTCTTATACCTTCTATTATCCGTCTTCATTGGTTTCTGCAAACCATCTTCTGTTGGCGAGCGCTCTCGGACATTGTCCATCCTCGTGGCCGAATACATGCTTGATAGGCAGTTGAATACAGACAGTGACAGTGAACACATGAATTCGGCCACCAGGATGGATAATGTCAGAAAGTGCTCGCCAACAGAAGATGGTTTGCAGAAACCAAGGAAGACGGATAATAGAAGGTATGAAATTTCTATATTCATTGGTAGTCATAATAACCCTTTAGATTATTTACATAAAGGAACCGAATAGCAGTGATTCGGATTCACTCTTTAACTAAATCAGGTTAACTGGCCACTTAAGCTTCTGTTAAAACATGAAATTTTAATAGAAAATTACTATGAAAAAAAAGTCACTCATAAAATGCAGGGAAAAGTAAATTTTAGATTAATAAAAAGCCAAATAACATATTTGGTGTCTATATTTGAAAAATAAGTTACACGTATAAATATTTCTCTTAATATACTTTTGTAGCAAACATTTTATAGTATATAAATCTTTAAACATTAGATTTTAAACATTGAATTTTTATAGTTTTTTTAAAAACAACAATAAGGAATTTATTGAGAATTTTTCAATGTGTTCACTCATCAACAGTTCAAAAAAGAAGCGTAAATACCGAATTCCCACAAGAATTTACTAAAATCGAAAATAGGAAAATGAGAGTTCGCCAGGGAATAGAACGTTTTCGTACAATGGGATTTGCCAAAGTGCAACTGTTGAGTTAAGCCCCTTTCCTGAGAGGCCAAAAGTTCTGGACAGCTGTGAGAGTCACACAGGATTCCAGGCAGGCATGCTCCTGGAATATCTCCAGTGATTCACCAATGAGTAACGGCACGAAACACATGGGGGAAAACAAATAAGCAGCTACGTCTGAGCGAAAATATCAAAGCGTTTAAAGAATGTGCATAATAAAATATACTATAAATTCAAGGGAATAGAATTTTAAAAAAATCTTACTGTCTCAGCAGGGACTCGAACCCAGCTCTCCTGCTTGTCGGACTGGCATGCTACCATTGACAACACCGAGACTAGTCAGATAACTTATTAAATTCCTCGCAAAGTACATAACATGCCAGCTCGGCAAACAGGAAACCTGGGTTTGAGTCCCGACTGAGACAGAAAGATTTTTTTATTCTATTCCCTTACATTTATTTTATAAAATCAATATAGTATTAAATACCACAACAAATGCAATATTTATAGTTAGTATATGATTTTTTGTTGGGGTTAGGTCAAAGTAAATCCAAAAATACAACTGTATTTTTTATATTCTGCCAAAGTTTCGCATGAACATGCGATCAAAGTGACAATACGTCTCCCCTTGCCATCATGCTGGCCCTGAAGATGGCTTACAATGTAAGCCGAAACGTCAGTTAAATATCTCGTTCACGGATGGTTGAAAAAAAAAACTTTATTTCTCAGAACAAAAGTGTATTATAATTTACAACAGACTTACTATTACTAACTTAAACTAACCAAGGCTAAGACAGCCTCCTAACCCTCCGACTAGACCGACTCTCGGCTAACACCGGAATGATCTCCGCCAGGGGTGAATATCTAGTTCCTTATCAGATATCTTTATTATTTAACTTATGAGTCATACTTTTAGGAATGGCCACGCTTCCAAAGGGTTGAGTGTCTTTAACAGTCGGCAGATATTTAAAAAATGCACATTTTTTATTTTTGGATCAACCTTGATCAAACGCTAATAGAAACATCTACTAATAATCTCGACCGGTCAAAAAAAAAGGAACTCCGTTTGAATGAAATATATGTCCTTAACGCAATAGCCGCGTAATTTAAACAGTTTTCACATATTATATAAAAGCTTGCTACAGATAATAGTAAATGAGGGAAATTTGTCTTCAATCCCGGAGAGAACAATGAGTGTTAAAGGTATGACTGCTAAAAAATTTTTCAGACAAGCAAGGAAGGAAGAGTGGGAGAAACTCTTCCCCTTCATAAATTTATTCCTAAATGAGCTTTTTTTTTTTTTTTTTTCAAAATTTCAAAACACAAATTACATATTACACCTATGATGTTCTATAAATCTTTCATAATGATGATATTAATAATATATAAGTCGGTCAACCTTCATTGCCCCCTCCCCTTCTTTTTTAAGGTTTGGTTGTTATGCAACAATTTATCCTCGTTCTTACCCTGCTATGAAAAAGTTAATTGAATATAACAAGTGCATCAGTGTCAGTATATAACGTTTATGTGTTTTATAATTCGTATGAAAAACTCTTTTTAAAGAAGAAATTTATGAATTTAACATCGATTCTCTTCCCCTTATTCCGTCTTCCTGGCTAGTCTTAAACAAACTTCAGTAGATTTACCTTTTACACTGTTTGATCTCTCAGGCTTGTACATCTTATTGGGCAAAGGGACAAAGGGAACATATGTCATTCTTCAATCGGTCTACTTCTCCTTAAGAATATTCATCTTTAACGAAACATAGAAAATCTGCTTTGATCAAGCAGTTCTTGCTTGATGGACTTTTTAAAAAAAATTGTTTTTTTAGACCGATTCAAATTGTTCATCCCCTGTTTAGAATATAAACTGAAGGGGGAATGTCCTAACGCAATTATTATGTATTTAAAGGAATCTCATAATTTTTTTTTCTTTTTCTGTAAATGCTTGAAAGTCGGAATTTCTCCTTTAGCTCAAAGATACTGGAATCATACTACTCGTTATAAATTATTTATCATTCTTTCATAATGTTATTTATGTTATTTATCTTATTGACGCAGCCCTTCATTCCGTGACCCCTAATATCAATCTGAATATTAATAAATTCCCACTCATTTCAGCACTGCTTATAAGCCTTCCAAGATACACTGCAAGACATCATTCTTAGTTGAATCTCTGGAGATGTTTAAGGCACTCTTAGTGGCCTGGCAGGCATTATAATGAACCTGGCAAAATGAAAGTATGCTTTACTACCCATAATCCTTGGAAAGCTGTATGGGATTTACAGAGTAAGGGACAAGGGTATTCCCCTTAACAGCTGTACGTTCCAAAATGCCTTAACTGTGAAATTTTGAATTTTCTATCAAGCTCTTCCACTTTCCCACTTTTGATTTAGGTAAATGCTTAGGGCCGAAGTTTCCAAGTTAGCTCAAATAAAATATTCTTTGAATGGGGTGTCTTTCTGTAAACGCCTTGTCTTGAGTTTTTGAATGTTCGCTTGCTTGTTTTTAAAGGTGTGTGTTTATTATTTATTTAATTATTCGTAAAAGTTTATGCGGTAGGTATGATCCAACGGATAATTTTTTGCTACATCGTGATATCCTGAATGTGTTCGGATATAGTTCCATGTTAATGGATTATTTACTATGCTCGTACAGAATTAAACTCCTAAAGGAGGCGCCATGGTAGCTCATGGGTTCCGTTCGGATCTCACAATCCTGGCTCAAATTCCGCCCAGGGGAATCTTTTATTTATTAGTAAAAGATTGTCCTGAGCAATGGATGTTTAGAATGGGATGGCAACCTGCAGATAGCCCCTCCCTTCATGTCCCTAAGTGGTTGACAGAGAGGCTAACACTTAAAATAAGGAATAAAAACTCCTAATGATCCAGCGGGACGCTCTGGGGAAAGAGTGGCTGGTGAGGCATACCCGGCGTTTTTAGCTCTTGGGTAAACACGGGGGTATTTCGATTTACGCAAAGTCAGGCAGCGCTCCCTGCGGAAAAGACAAGTAACTAAACGTTAGGGACAAGACGTCCTCTCTCATCTTCATGATAGCCCTGAAGATGGCTTACAATGTAAGCCGAAACGTTGGCAGATAATCCTTCATTAAAAAAATACATTTTTTAATTTGTGTTTTTTTGGATCTACCTCGACCGAACCCCAACTAAAATCATCTTAGAATAATATCTACGGTCAACAAACTCTCTTTTTCAACAAGTAACTAAAGGTTATTCGGGTTAGCATTCTTCCCGCCTTCAGGGGTTTGAATTCATTTAACATACTATAAACATTTAATTATTTGTATTGTTCGTTAATTCAATATATATATATTGAAATAATAAATAAATTATCTGCATTTAATTATAAGTTACTAATTCATTATAACTAAACCATGAAAATTGAATAACTAAGTGGTTGCTTGATTTGAAGCGATAGCTCTAAAATACGAAACATTTATAACGCAAGACACTGAAGGTCGCTACAAATAAAAAAGCTGATCTACTTATCTCAGTGATCTTCGTCCCCTTACAACTTTTGGAGACTAGGGGACTACCACAGGGGACAACAGATAAAATTCCGTATGAAATAAAACATTTGGGGCCAATAATTATTGCCGGGTTCAAGTTCCAGAGTAACTTCGTTAATCAATCTAATTCCCTCCCCCCATTTTTTTAAAAATGTATACAATTTCGAGGAAGGATTGATCGGGAAAAGTCTTAGTTAGTAATCATAGTCAACGGTTTGCATCGCTATTATTAGTAAAAAAGAATGTTTTGTACAATAAATGTTACTGATAAGTTATAGTAATCCCACTCTATAATAACAAATTAGTGTTCTATGAGTATTTTTATTGACATCTGTTTTAAAACATAACCCCATAGTATACACATTCAAATGCATTCTTCGTGTTTCGGTCAATGAAGAGACAAATGCAATTATTTCATCACTTAAGGATTAATAACGGTTATCAAGAAAAAATTTATATTCAAACGTCCATTAAATGAATCTTTTTTTTGAAGATGTAACTGAAGAACAAAAGCATAGGAATTAGAACTGAAACATTGTTTCTTGGTTAAAAAGTAAGTTTAAAAAGTGCAGTGATTTATTTATTCATTCTGTGAGTAGTCAACAATCGTCAAATATTGCTTAAAACTTTTTAAAATAATGTTTCAAACCACAACGTTCGGTTGGAATAATTACCTAAGGGATGTCTGTACATGGAAAATTGAAAAAACCAAGCTTGTATAGGGAATAATAGTGACTGGTAATGACTTATTTTTTTAAAGTTATAAAATGCTCACAATGAAAGTTTAGTATACATAAAAATAATGACCAGAGATACAGAAAATATTACAATTTAATGTTTCAGATGGCGATACGGACTTGGGTATGCGCGTTTACCTACTGACAGGTAATTGATAACAGACTGCTACAAGATAACAGACCTTAGAAGAAATCCAGAAATCATACCTTTAAAACTGCAAAAGCCTACATACTTCGAGAGTACTATTTCAAATTACACGATGAATTTTGTTAATTTTCAAATAGAGATACGACGCTAAACATGTGTTAATAGAGAGCTTTTGAACATTTGATACAGGAGGAACGTCGCCTTTCGTCTCATATTGATTGCCTTAATTTTAGACCGGCGAAAAAATTAAAAATAATTGAAGTCATTAATCTGACAACTGGATATACAACAAATTTAATGTTTCTCATATGTTTCTTTTTTTTGGGGGGGGGGGGGGGATGTTCAGATTGACTTCAGGTAAAAAAAAAAATTCTAAATAAATTAACTCTTCTTATTTACAGTTATGAATGATCTTAGGGGGATAACCCATATGGTTTGCTAATAGTTTAAGTAAACATATATTTGGTGTCGGATTGAGTAATTGATTGATTATTCTCCTTTAAATAATTAAAAAAGACACAGGATCTACATTTTCTTCTTTTTTTTTTTAATGAACCTTAGCAAGGAAAGGAAATTAACTAATTATTTTTTTAATATCCCACACAGGTAACCAATCGAAAATTACATATAATTTATTAAGAGTTGAAGAGAAATCTTAACTTGATGGTGTGTTTAGCAGTGACCATTTAAAAAATTTTTATGAAAACCAGGATCATTAGCGGAATAAAATTTAATCGAAATAAATTATATGTGAAATGGTATTACGTTTCAGCCCTCATAATGAGGTAACACGTTTTTGCTAAAAATATAAGATATGAATGGTCAAAAAACATCACCTGAGACATAGATTTTTAATTCCGATTCGGAATACAGTCAGGTAAATAGGATATGCTCGGTGAAAGAGTACCAATATTAAATTGATAATTCCTGACATTTCAGATGAAAATCCTTTAGAGGCGGCGGGATTCAGTATAGTGGATCTTCCAAATATTCAGTTTTGAACAGCCAAAAAATTTATAATTTTTAATGTTCAGTATTAGCAAGGAGTTAAAAAACAATTGTGATAAGTAAATATATCAGACCAGTAAGAAATTAGCTTTGGATGAACAAAATTTTAAAAATAAAATCTATAGCTATTTTTACTATTTTGACCAAGAACTTGGTAATTTTCATATTTTGTTGCTTAGCTCCGTCTTCTAATTTAAAGAGAACTTTTTTAAATATATAATTTTTGTTTAAAAGTTGTATTATTTTAGCAACATTACGCTCAAATGTACATGAATAAAATTATCTAGGTATATGTATATTTAAATTGACAATGTTTTAATATTCATTCCAAAAAACTTAACTCATTTATGCCCACATTTTTTGAAGTCTTATTTTTAGTTTTAAATTGGTTTGTATGTAAATTGTAGATTTCTCTGAACATAAGCAAATTTAACTCAATAATTTTCCTAACTATCATTACTAGAATAAATTGTTAAGTCTTTAGCTATGTTAAGCTATATTTTATAGCAATTGACTTTTAAGAATGCACCATTTTCTTTGAAAACGGTCCCATTTTATGCATCATAAACATCAAGTTATGTGTGTTAAATTTTTAAACAAAAAATTTAAATTATTAATTATTTGTCTGCAAATACATTGTAATTTACTCACTTATTTGCAAATTAAAATCCTAAAGAGTTTTGTTTTACTCTAAGACAATTAGCAAAATCCAGAAATTGTCATCACCAACTGATATTGAATTAAGGATAACCGAAGTAGAAAACCAACTGGTCTGTGAATTAAATTAATTCTTAATTAAGGTCAAGTAGCCCTTTTTCGTGTAACAACAATTTCCTGTAACAACAATACATATAGTTATTATTATTTACTAAATGAAAATATTAAATAAAAATGTTGAAAATAATGTTACAGAAATCAATTTTGACTTTAAGCCAGCTAGTCAGAATCAATGCTTGTTCACTTCACTTATTCAATTTTGAGTATTTCTTTACAGTAAATATAAATTTATTTATAATTAAACCATATTTNTAAGTATTCGAATCTAACTCACATTCAAAATTTTGACAATATCTATCGAGAAGAAAAATTGAGCTTGAAAAGCCTCCTGGTGACCATATGAGGAATCAGAAACAAACTCCTGTAAATATCTTATCTAAAAAATCCAAAGCTAATTACTTTCTATTCTGATATATTTTTTTATCATAATTGTTTATTAACTCCTTGCTAATACTGATCATTAAGTATTATATAGTTTTTGTGCATATACAAACTGAATATTTGGAAGACTGATCCACTTTAACGCATTTTGCCGCCACTAAGGGAGAGAGTTTCATCTGAATGTTCGGGATTAATCAAATTAAATTTTGTACACTTTCACCGAGCATATCCTATTTACCTGACTGTAATCCTAATCGGAATAAAAAATCTATGTCTGAGATGGAAGTATTTTGACCAGTCATATCATATATTTTTAGCATAAACGTTCTACCACATTGTGAGGACTGAACCGTAATACCATGAAACACATAATTGATTTCGATTAAATTTCATTTCATTAATTATCTGTGTTTTCATAAAAGTTTTGGAAATGGTCACTGCATAACACACCATTAATTTAGAATTTCTCTTCAACCCTTCATAAATTATATGTAATTTTCGATTGGTTACCTGTGTGAGATTGAAAAAAAAAAATTAATTAATTTCCTTTTTTTGCTAAGGTTCATTATAAAAATAAGAAGAAAATGTAGTTCCTGTGTCTTTTTTAATTATTTAAAGGAGAATAATCATTCTATTACTCAATCCGAAACCAAATATATTTTTACATAAGCTATTAGCAAAGCATGCGGGTTATCCCTCTAAGATCATTCATAACTGTAAATAAGGGGAGTTGAATTATTTAGAATTTTTTTTTCTACCTGAAGTCAATCTAACATTCTATTCTATATTATGAATGATGTTGGAGGGATAACCCGTATGCTTTGCTAATAGCTTATGAAAAAATATATTTGGTTTCGGATTGAGTAATTGAAAGATTATTCTCCTTTAAATAATTAAAAAAGACACAGGAACTACATTTTCTTTTACAATCTCACACAGGTAACCAATCGAAAATTACATATAATTTATAAAGGGTTGAAGAGAAATTCTAAATTGATGGTGTGTTATGCAGTGACCATTTCCAAATCTTTTATGAAAACAAAGATAATTAATGAAATGAAATTTAATCGAAATCAATTATGTGTTTCATGGTATTACGGTTCAGCCCTCACAATGAGGTAGAACGTTTATGCTAAAAATATATGATATGACTGGTCAAAAAACTTCCATCTCAGACATATATTTTTTATTCCGATTAGGATTACAGTCAGGTAAATAGGATATGCTCGGTGAAAGTGTACAAAATTTAATTTGATTATTCCCGACAATTCAGATGAAACTCTCTCCCTTAGTGGCGGCAAAATGCGTTAAAGTGGATCTGTCTTCCAAATATTCAGTTTGTATATGCACAAAAAATAAATAATACTTAATGATCAGTATTAGCAAGGAGTTAAAAAACAATTATGATAAACAAATATATCAGAACAGAAAGTAATTAGCTTTGGATTATTTTGATAAGATATTTACAGGAGTTTATTTCTGAATCCTCATATGGTCACCGGGAGGCTTTTCAAACTCAATTTTTCTTCTCGATAGATATGGTCGAAACTTTGAATGTGAGTTAGATTCGAATACTTAGTGTATATGCAAGAGTTAGGTACATATTTGACAAAATCCAATCGGTTAGTCTGGAAGACAATTGAGATGTTGGTAAATGGTCTGAAATAATATACTATCACTCTATCTAATTACATATTTGCCACATTTTTTAAGGTTATAAGTCATAATTTACACGAATTTCTTAAATTAAAAATTACAACAGTTTCTAACAACATTAGACATAGAAAATAGATACTAATTTTGTAGATAATTAAATTATCTAAAATTTATATTCTCTGACTTTTTTCTCTATCTCTATTCCTTTTCCCGGAAATGAAGTCTCAATGTACTTTTACCCGTAAAACATTTTTTTATTCATATTTTAACATTCGTGCTTATTCTACTATAGTTATAGTGTTGAAAATAGGCAAGACTACATTGTGTAAGACTTGTCAATATTCTATTTAATAAGTAGTTTTTCATGCAACTCATCAGCTAAAAAATTAAAGGTTCAAACATTAAGATTGAGACAGGCGAAAAAATAAAAAAACATTCGATGTCATTATTCGAAAACTGGATATACAACAAATTTAATGATTCTCATATAATTTTTTTTTGGGGGGGGGAATGTAAGATTGACTTCAGGTAGAAAAAAAATTTTAAATAATTCAACTCACCTTATTTATAGTTATGAATGATGTTAGAGGGATTACCCGTATGCTTTGCTAATAGCTTATGTAAAAATACATTTGGTTTCGGATTGAGTAATTAAATGATTATTCTCCTTTAAATAATTAAAAAAGACACAGGAACTACATTTTCTTCTTTTTTTTTTTAATGAACCTTAGCAAAGAAAGGAAATTAATTAATTATTTTTTTAATATCCCACACAGGTAACCAATCGAAAATTACATATAATTTATTAAGAGTTGAAGAGAAACTCTAAATTGTTGGTGTGTTATGCAGTGACCATTTACAAAACTTTTATGAAAACAAGGATAATTTATGAAATGAAATTTAATCGAAATCATTAGGTGTGACATGGTATTACGGTTCAGCCCTCACAATGAGGTAGAACGTTTATGCTAAAAATATAAGATATGACTGGTCAAAAAACATCCTCCTCAGACATAGATATTTTATTCCGATTAGGATTACAGTCAGGTAAGAAGGATATGCTCGGTTAAAGTGTACAAAATTTAATTTGATTGTTCCCGACAATTCAGATGAAACTCTCTCCCTTAGTGGCGGCAAAATGCGTTATAGTGGATCTGTCTTCCAAATATTTAGTTTGTATATGCACAAAAAATATAAAATACTTAATGATCAGTATTAGCAAGGAGTTAAAAAACAATTATGATAAAAAAATATATCAGAACAGAAAGAAATTAGCTTTGGATTTTTTTGATAAGATATTTACAGGAGTTTGTTTCTGATTCCTCATATGGTCACCAGGAGGCTTTTCAAACTCAATTTTTCTTCTCGATAGATATTGTCAAAATTTTGTATGTGAGTTAAATTCGAATACTTAGTGTATATGCAAGATTTTAGGTATCTATTTGACAAAATCCAATCGGATATTCTGGAAGACAATTGAGATGTTGGTAAATGGTCTGAGATGATATACTATCACTCTATCTAATTACTAATTTGCAACATTTTTTAAGGTTATAAGTCATTATTTTACATGAATTTTATTTAATTAAAAATTACAACAGTTTCTAACAACATTAGAGATAGAAAATTGATACTAATTTTGTAGATAAATAAATTATCTAAAATCTATATTATCAGACTTTTTTCTCTATCTCTATTCCTTTTCCTGGAAATGAAGTCTCAATGTACTTTTACCCTTAAAACATTTTTTTATTCATATTTTAACATTCGTGCTTATTCTACTATAGTTATAGTGTTAAAAATAGGCAAGACTACATTGTGTAAGAAACGTCAATATTCAATTTAATACGAAGTTTTTCAAGCAACCTATCAACTAAAAAATGTAATGTTTAAAGCTAAATATTGAGACCGGCAAAAAAATCAAATATATTTGAATTCATTTATCTAAAACAGTGGATGTACAACCAATATATTGTTTCTCATATGTATTTTTTTTTGTTTTTATAGTAAATGTTCAGATGGACTTTAGTTTTAAAAAAAATTCCAAATAAAACAACTCTTCTTATTTACAGTTACGAATGATCGTAGGGAAATACTTCGTTTGGTGCTCAAATAGTTTAAGTACAAATGAATTTTTTGTCAGAATGAGTAATTGAATGACTATTCACCTATAAATAATTTAAATGAGAAACATGAACTAAATTTATTTTGTAACAATTAAATTCAGCAGATGAAGTAGTGTAATTGTTTTTTATGGACAAATACTCACACAGGAGTTGAATCGAAAACAACATCCAAATTAGGAAGAGTCGATAGAAATATTAACATTATAGTGTGTGTAGCAGCTATTATTAAAAAATTTTATGGAAACTAATATAAATAGTGGAATGAAATTTAAACGATATCAATAATATATGACATGGTATTACGGTTCAGTCCTCATAATGACGTTTTTGATAAAAACATCAGATATGAATGGTCAAAAAACATCACCTGAGACATAGATTTTTAATTCCGATTATGAATACAGTCAGGTAAAGAGGTAATGCTCGGTGAAAGAGTACCAATATTCATAAGATAATTCCTGACATTTCAGAATAACCTCTCTCCTTTAATGGCAACGAGATTCGGTATAGTGAATCGATCTACCAAATATTTAGTTATATTTTTCCAAATACCAATAATTTTACACGCGCCGTAATAGAAAGGACTTAAAAGATAATTATGTATATTATATATATCAGACCAGAAAGAAATAAGCTATGGATACTTATAATAAGATATTTGCAGGACTTAGTTTCTGATTCCTTATATGGTCACCANAAAATGAATAGTATTATGGAAATATTGCTGCTTATTCCTCTTGTATAATAATAAATTATTAATTTAAAAGAAGAAAAAGTTTAAGCCACAGTGGGACTCAAAACGCCGTTTTCTAATTACTAACAAGGAGAACTGTCTTCTGGATTGTCAGCTTTAATTCTACTGCGCAAGAAACTTCTCCTTTGAGGTCTTCTAGCCACCCAGGACTGACTTATTTTTCTTTAAAATAGTAAGTGTAAATTAGTACTACAAGGATTTTCAATTATTAATTCAGTAATTAAAAATTAATTAAATTAATCTGGAGGTATCAGTATACCTCCAGATTAATTTAATTTGAATTTGAGAAATGCAAGTAAGCATGTTTCTTATTACAGAAACAGTTCTAGTTTTCAAGGCTAGAATGTGCTGTTATAATGACAATATCATTCACATTATAAATGTCTGCCATACCCATGTAAATAATTTCAGAGTGCAATGGCAATCCTTTTTTTCTACCCAGGTCCACTCGCCAACTCCTTGTTTCTTTATTTATTCTCTCCTACTTTGATTATTGTTGTGTGGTATAAGGCGGAGACTAAAGCGTCTTTCAAACTGTTGTGTTAGGTTTGTCTTCAGCTCACCTAGGAATTGCTAACCGTCCTTTATACAAATTTAAAGTGGTTGTTTCCTTTCTACCGCAGATTTTACTTCCTTGGTTCCTTCCTTTATAATACTGTCTCCTCACGTTCTCCTTCTTACATTTATGTACTTCTTAATTTCAACTCTTTAGTCTGTTCATGCCACAATAGATACCATAATTATTATCTTTACACTCCCTCATATAGAACTGCTTCTTTTTGCCATTCTTTCCTAACTTGTGCAGATGACCATTGGAACTCCCTACCCTCATATATTCAACGTGGTCCTTTTCTTTCTATATTCAAATCCCTCCTTTTTCAGCTTTTCCTACCCATTCAAACTGAATCTCCTTAGCAGTGAATTGCTTGTTTTTGATAATTGAATGAATGTTGTGTGTGTGGAATGTATGTAAATTAATTAGATTAGTTTGAATAAAAGTTTAAGTTAGTGCCTTTGTTAAATGTGTACTTCATAATACATTTTATTTCCTTAACCTGTTATAAGCTCACCTATTGTTTTTTTCTTTATTTTTCCTTTTTCTTTCCCCAATCAAATTGTTATGAATTAATAACTTACCATCTCAACCTCAAGGAAACATTTTTTTTCAAGTATTTATTTAATTTTCACTACTTCTTTTTATAAATACTTATCTATATGTTTTGCTTATTTACATTAATGTATGTTTTTGAGCCAGAGAAGGCCTTTTGTAAAGGGCTCTTCAAGTTATTCAAGGGGACATTGGTAGACCCAGAATGAAGTTTATTTTCATCGTTTTCTTCTTCAATATTTTCATTTACCACAACTATAGTTAGAAATAATCATAAAAATTTAAAGGATGCTGTGATAAAGATCTATGATATGAATCAGTTATAGTTATCAAGAACATATGACCCATTATGCTAGAGAACATTAGAGAAAAGAGTAAATTAAACATTAAATGAACATCACAATTCTAAATATTAATATATTAGGGAATAAGAGGCACTAGAGCAATGGAATAGGCACCAATTTGGTGTTACAGCAGTAAATAAGTTCAAACTTCTCTAGCTTAAAACGCTTTTACTGAAGAAGAGATAACATTTTTCTCTCATTCTGCTGCTATTGAATACAAGAAAATTAACTTACTGCTTGGTGATGAGTTTGAGAATCTCAAATCTGCTGTCTAAATTAGGTGGAGGCACATACAATAGCCTATCAAGTCTTCCAGGGCGTAGAAGTGCTGGATCTATGCAATCAGGCCTGTTGGTTGCCCCTATTACTGTCACCTGTGCCTCCAATACTTGCCTCTATAATCACAGTATAGTAATAATTAGTCAAATTTACAAAATGCATCCTATCAGCAATGCATGTACATTTCACACAACTAATACAAAAATAAATGACCTCACTTTAATATTTTAACAATGAGGAAAGAAAAAATAGTGTAGCTGCTCAGAGGCACATACCTAAAAAAATTAGAGGAAATATAAAATGGTTACACAATACAATTTCTAACTTTTTATAAAGTAGAATAAATAATAAGAACAAACCTTTCTTGAATGCACAAGAAATGCAATTAAAATAATTTTTTTTCTATTGCTGTTGCGTTTCAGGTGGCATTTAATTCCAATGGGTGATTTTCTAACATCCATATATCATATCATTTTTAGAAAATGCATGCTAAGGAAGCTATTAAGTGATATGAGTTATACAGTTTGGCAGGTCCTCTTCTTTATATATATAAGATCAGATTTGGTATTTTGGTTTAGTTTTGCAAATTGTTAATGGGGTTAGTTTTGAGATATCAAATGAGGGGAAGGGGGAAACCAAATTGATTTCCTAAGAATGAGATGATTCTTATGGCCATTATAATAATGTACATTTGGCCAATGTAAGAGAGCAAACAATTATTCTCTGAACATAGAATTTGATATTTAAAAAAATAATAATAGAAATCTCACAATTTGATGCAATCCAATAAAATTCAAAAGATTTTCCTCATTTTTTGAGTGAAAAGGGAAAGGGTATTTAAGAGTCTCTAAAATTAATAAAAAGTTGGCTATTTAGGATTTGCATTTGATTAAGGAGGTTTCACATAAAAATCAAGCTATTTACATTAGTACCATGACAAGACTTTTGAAAAACTTTAATAAGTCAATTTAGAGGTAACTAGTTGACCATCAAGCTTCATGAGAAGGATTTCAGTTTTTTTAAAGTTGAAGGTTTTTTTATCAATCATGATTTAGTTACTTAGAGAGAGCAGGAGTCTCTCTCTCTCCCCTCACCACCCTATTTGCCCTCCTGATGAAGGCCTGAAATTTAACCAAAACGTTGATGAAAATAAAAAAAACTTATTTGTTTACAAATCAGTTTTTAATTCTTCAGCTTCCTAGACCGAATCCTTGACTAACCTCTCCTCATTCTAATAATTTTTTACCAATCCTACAATGGAGAAGCTAAAAATATGGTCCATTCAAAATTGTATACATATATATTAATAAATTTTCTTACACGAGCTCTAGAATCCACAATTTCTAAAATAGTGACACCAAATTCTGTATTTAAGCTTCATTTTCCTAACTGTTTGATAAGTTCATTTGAAATGGCTGAAACATAAATATCTTTATTACCACTACTATATTCCTATTATGAAAAAAGTATTGAAAAAATAGGTGTAAAATGTAACTTTACAACATTTGTATTTTATTATATTTTTCAAAAATTGCATATTGAGAAGATATGTGAGAATGTAATTTTGAATGTTGGTGGGTCTCCTAATTTTCAAAATATAGAAACCAAATATATTATTTAGGCTTTTCAATGCAAACCTTTCAAGGAATTCAGTTTTGATGAAATCAGTTGAGAAAAGGAGGGTTTAATGGGAGATTACAATTTATAATGACTACCTCATAATTATCTGACTTATAAAAAAATTATAGAACATAATGGGTGTAAAATGTAATTTTCTAACTTTTATTTTCAGTATGATTTTTTCACAATTTTTCATAAAAAAATTTAAAAATAAAACTACAATGGGTGAGCGTTTCCCCTATTCCTCCCAGCCAATCTAGATTAAAGCTTATTGGCTCTTAGCTCACCTAGCTCATTATTCTCTTCATCTAGTAAATTAAATTAAATTTTGACATTTACTCTAATTTATGTCTGCCTTAATAAACTTGGGAAATCTGTTTTAATTATATGTACAATGTAAAAAAATAAACAAATAAATAAAGTTCCTGATACCCAATTGTACAGATGTGAGATGCCGAAATAGCCAGGATTTGAAGGATGTGAGTGAGGAGGAGCAATGAATAAATAGAGGGATTGAGTTTTAGAGAGCTCTTGTAATTACTAGTAATAGCATGTTTTCAATATCATACATTATTAGTACATATAATAATTAATTATTTAAATTATTCAAAGTGTTAGTCAGTTAGTGTATCTATNGTAATAGCATGTTTTCAATATCATACATTATTAGTACATAAAATAATTAATTATTTATATTATTCAAAGTGTTAGTCAGTTAGTGTATCTATACTGATACCTATTTATTGTTTATTGTAGATTATAAATATTATTAGTATAAATGTCTTAACATTACCTTTACATTAAAACACTGCCAATAAAAATTTTCACTAAAATAGTACTTACTGAGGTTGATTCAGCTCGTACTCCAATGCCATCCATCTCAATAAGAAATGTGGAAAGTAGCCTTTCATGGGCACCCCGCTGCTTATCTTCTCGATTACCAACCAGTGCATCTGTTATAAAAAAAAAAAGTTTTATTTCAGAATTCATTCTAATTTTCAGAAAAATTACAGAAATAAAAATTATAGAATAAAAAAAAAGAGGGAAAACAATGGGTCGCTTTTGCACAATTTTCCATTAACTTAGAGAAGTCTCACAATCTTATTGCTATTATAATTCTTTAGAATTCAAGGTCACTGATATGATCCTCAAAGAAGACTTTAATGTTATTATAATCCAATTTAAAAAAAAAAATTTAAGGCATAAATAACAGAAAATACATTAGTCATAGAATCCTGAAGTAACACTAGTTTAGATTTGTTCTAGAGTACAGTAGGGAATATAAATTATGGATATAAATATGAGGGCTTAATTCATTGTCATTCCTTTTATGCTCAGAGTCATTTACAACCATTTACATGCAATGTTTTTAAGATTTATACTTCACACACACACGCACGCACACACACACACACACACACTTTTTTATATCTATTATCATCATAGTTACGTTTTTTTCTTTTGGAGTTGTGGCACTGACCATTCTCTCCTCTATGTTATAGTCATAACCAATTGACAATATTGTGAGCAATTTACAAAATGTAATCTTATTTACAGAATGTAATAAATAAATTTTAAAAAACTTACTACTAAAAAAAAGCTTAAAAAAAATAGTACATTGATNAATAAAAACTCTTTAAAGTATTACAAGATTACTCAAGAAATCTAGAAGAAATGTTAAATATAAATATTAAAAACATCGTATGTAAATGACAATGAGGATAAAAGGAACGACAATTAGTCTAAGATTAGCCCCCATCCTCATGAATCATAGTCACATTCATAAATTTCTTCCTTACCAAGCATTTTTCATCAAAATAGAACATTACTTTTGAAAGTTAGATTTTACATCTATTATGTTTTATAAAGTTTCCCATGACTCAAATAGAACGAAGAGGTATTATTTTTTAATTTTGTTTTCAAGTTTAGTTTGGTTCAAATATGAATAGCTGGATTTCCCCATGGGTAATATGCTAAAATATTTAAATTATTTTACTAAATTTGCACAGTTATTCTATTTTGTAAACTGATTCAGAATAAGTACATACAAATAAGTGAATAAGAACTGAGACTATGGATTGATTTATAATTTTTTACTTTCTCATTTCTTAAGGCAAAAGAAGTATACTAATCAATCAAAAATCGATTTTCTACCATAGTTTACGCTTTTGCAAATTTTATATCAAAACATTATATCTTTCACTAATATCTGTTCATGTCAGTAAGTGGTTCCCTATATTTTCCTCTTGCCCCACACTAACTGAAAAATTACTGAACAGAGTTAAATGTGATTTATAAGTAGCTAGTCTCTTCATTAAAAAGTCTGTAATCTAAGAAGATTCGACTGAGATGAATGTTTGAAGGTTAGAAAATTCGGGTCTATCATTATCCATTTTGAGCACAACTTCTAAACACAACAATTTCCAAACGACTTTTGTCAAAATTTTTACTATTACAGTAATTGAATACTTTCACAATTTTATTGAAATAATTTTTGACTTAACTTTCTCTTTTCTTTTTTCTAAATATGAAAATTAAACTTTATGATGGGGTGCCAGAGTAGCTCATGGGATACATTCGAGTCTCACAATCCTGGCACTTTGGGGTTCATATCCTGCCCAGAGCAAGCATCTATTGATAAATTAAAGCATACTGAGACACGGATGGCAACTTGTAGACAACCCTCCCTCCATGAGCCAAAGTGTTTAAAAGTTAACATTTATTTTTTTTAAAAGTGTTTTTATTTATTTATTAAGAAAAAAAAACTATTAGTGTTCAGGTATTACCCCAATCCTAATTATTTAATTTCACTGTATAAAACTTTTCTTATGTCAACTAAAACATTTATTTTATCAATAAACAAATCTGAGTTGAGTTTCACAATTCTAAACTGATTATTGCACCCTATACACTGAAAAAAAAAATTATTTTAATAGCCTTTGAATTTTTTAGGTAATACTCTTTTCCTTTGGTCCTATTTCTCTCAATAAAACTAGCCTTTAGTTTTGCATTTAAAAGACAAATACCAAATTTCATTAAGACAATCTGAAAACTTTGGCAAGTTTTGGAATTAAGATTGAAACACACCCTCATATATAAATTTTTGTGACTATAATTTTTGATATATAGTAAGTAGTATGGGAGAAAATATAGAAAAAACTTAAACCTAAATAGGTACATTTCTTTAGAATTGGCTAAAAAATGTAATAAAAATATGACGATTAGAGAAGCTCTTATAAAATTTCCTTCATTATGATTCTCAAGAGTCGTAAGCAACATATAATTTTTAATAACCACACAATGGTTTTAATATTCAGACCGAGATTATTATTATTATTTTTTTTTTCAGAGTCAAAAGAGATTTTTATTAAATGTAACATATTTGATTAATTAATACAAAATTAGGATATATCTTTAGAGAAAAATATTTGGTGAACTATCATCATAAATTTTTACCTATTTCATCCACAAAAATTAGTGTGGGAGAAGCATCTCTTGCCCGTTGGAAGAGACTTGTAAGTGTTAGTTCAGCATCACCAACATAGGGAGAGAGTAAGTCAGCAGCAGAGACTGAAAGGAAGGTAAGATTTGAACAGCTTGCAACAGCCCGTGCAAGGCAGGTTTTGGCACAACCCGGCGGCCCATACAATAGGACACCTGCAATAAAATAAATTAAACAAAACCTTGTTCCTACAAATCTTAATTTTAAAATAATTGCTTTAAGGTGAGTTATAATACGTACTTAATTATTCAAAAAATGATTTATTGATTCATATTTTTAAGTCATTCAGAAAAATAAAGTATTCAAAACAAATAAAAGATATTGTATAAATAATAGAGTTTTGATAATTAGTTAAAAACAGAGGCAAACTGCTTTGGTAATAATTTTTTATTAAGATATTTCATTTTTCATACTGTTTTATAGCATAATAGATTTGTAGAGGAAGATGAACTATCTTTGTGTTCTATCTTTGTGAAGATAGATGGATAATAGTACTTACTATAAGAAGATTAGTTGTTTAGGCAAATAAATTGTTTGTTGCAAGAGAAAGCCTACTAAGTAATTGATTCCTACCTGAATATTAGTTAGGAATCTCACTCGTGACATTTGAAAAAGTACGAAGTAATTTTCTTTAAACTCTTTGACTTTTTCNATAAACTGTTCAGCAACTCTACCTCTTGAATCACTAATATTATTGCCCCAAGTAGGTGATTTACTGTTAAAATCTCCTAATATAATTACAGAGTCGGTTAATTGATGTAATATGTTTTGTAAGTCATGTATCGAGAAGAATTTGTTCGGAGGGATGTATATGTTACAAATCTTTATCGGTAGAGGAGAGAAAATTCTAATTGCTATTACTTGTAAGTTGGAATTAATATGAATCTGCTGACACGGTAAAGCAGCCTCCACCATGATACACACCCCGCCACAGGCTATTAAACCTTCGTCATAATCTTTTCTAAAAATTTTGAAATTTTTAAAATTGAATTGACGTTCAGGTCTTAAATGAGTTTCCTGTAAACATATGATTGATGCGTTTGTCTCTTTTATCATACATTCAAGTTCGCCTCGATGGATAGATAAGCCATTAATGTTAATGTTAACAATGTAACAGATATACATTGTTATTATTATAAAATTATTAGCTAATTGAAATTATATTGTAAGCACATTTACACCTATACACAAATGAGAATATTCACACTCACGAATAAGCATATAGGGCTTTATGACTAAATCATGCATCTACGCTTAAGTGCTTGGAAGACTTTAGAATGTGGGCAACTAAAAAGGCTATATTGAGGCATTTCTTTGATCAATCTCATAAAGTTGTTCATTAATATAAATTTTCATAGACACAAGAAATTTTTTGGGAAGGATATTTTTTCTATATTATTTGTTTTTCCAACTAATCCTGGTTACTACAATGTATTTTATGTTATCTACTTAGCTAAAGGATTCCAACCATGTTATCAGGGCACTAGCTAGTTCTTTAATGTCTTCCTTCTTGCTCTCTACAGCTGTTACAGCAGTTGGTGCCGGTCTCACCAATAGTTCAGTCATGATTTTCAAAAGAAAATTTCTGTCTCAGAGTCGGGCTGCTTTGAAGTCCATGAATAATGCAGGTACATCCTATCCTGATTTACTTCATATTTTTTATGAAGTATTTGTCTCATAATCAATAAATATTTGATATGAAATGCTCCTTCCATTTTTGAATTTTCGCCTAGTAATTGGCCCTCTGAAATTTCCACATTTTGCCGTGGTTTAAGATTGAAAAGATAAGACCTGTATTCCAGCTGTCTGGGACTTTTTCTTCTTTTCTCATCTTGAATACAAGCTGATGTATAAGGGCCATGAGCTGCCCTCCTTGACTTTTGAATAGCTCATCTGACAATCTATAGATTCAGGAAGTTTTTCAGGTTTTCAGCTTTGATATTGTTTTTCTACATCTAGAAGATTCAGTTCATCCACCAAATATTTTTTCAAATCTTCTGGATGGTCCATATCATCACCATCACCTGTATT
Organism: Oncopeltus fasciatus; assembly: GCA_000696205.2. Classification (NCBI taxonomy): domain Eukaryota; kingdom Metazoa; phylum Arthropoda; class Insecta; order Hemiptera; family Lygaeidae; genus Oncopeltus; species Oncopeltus fasciatus. The sequence goes on along the minus strand of KZ808543.1, from coordinate 115,705 downwards.
GTCCCTGGTTCAGCAAGTTCTTGAAGTGGTCTTTCCAAATTCCCATCACTTTGCTTTTTAAAGCAATTAGCTTTGTATTTTTTCATTTGTTCTTGGAACTCCTAGCTTTAGAGTCAGTTTATTTCTTTTTAATGTAAGTGAAAAATTCTACTATTTGGCCATTCTGCCAGATGCTTTTTGAAAGTCTCTTTTGGTTTTCCTCATCTTCTCTAGGTCAACTTATATTATTCTAGGTAACCTTAGTTTTTCTTTGCCAAAATGGAGATTTTTGCTTTTCATCTATCCTTAATGTCTTCAAAGCAGTCATCTGTTGATCATTTCTTTTTCTTCAATTCCTCCTGGGTTCCTATCAACGCCTTTCATATTCTTCTACACTTCTTTCCAGTATTTGTTGACAGACACACCTTCTAGCTAAAAGGATTGGAACCTACTCTTCAGCTCAATTTGGTATAGAAGATAGGAATCCATGATCTTTGAGTTTAGATTTCATAATGTGCCCAAATTCTCATGGAATTTTCATAGCTTATAAGGATCAGGAGCTGCCCAAACTATAGTGAAAGAATAAGATATACCACAGACAAGAGCTATTCAGGAAGTGAGTTGGTCTGGAAATGGCGAAGTAGTCATTAATGGGTACACCATTTTTTAGAAGAAAAGAAATGAAAAGAGCTAAACTACTACATAGGTTTAATAATAACTCCAGGGGTAAAAAAGTCAGTCCTAAATTTGTATCTTGTTAAGGTAAGGTTAAACAAACAAAAAGTCATAGTTATAGTTAAGTTATAGTTATAACTATTTGTTATAGTTATAATTAAGTTGTAGTAATAATTAATTATAATTATAATTAGTTATAGTTATAATTGACTTTAGTATGGGTCAAAGGTCATTGATTCAATATCTCAATCATTAATTGGTTAACACTCACAGAAGATAAAGATGTTACGAAGGACAACTTCTATAAGCAATTAAAATTGTCTGTGACAGAATACAAAACTTTTTTTTAAAAATTGAACTTGTAGATTTCAATGCAAAGATTGGAAGGGAGACACCTTTCCACTTGACTATTGGAGCCGATAACTTACAGAAGAATAGATATGATAATGGTCTAAGGTGAATAAGCTTTGCCACTGTGAAAAATTTAGTTGGTGTAGCACGATGTTCCCTCACAAGGCCATACATAACATTATCTGGACAAGCAATAGAAAGAGGTTTGAACACCAGATCGATTAAGTCTTAATAGACGAAAGTCTTGGAAGCTCAATCTAGGATGACAGAACGACATGCAGATGATTGTGATTGAGACAATGTATTGGTTCAAATAAATTCAGCTAAAGGCTTAGCAGCCACTAGGCTACTGCTGCCAATGAGCACTAAAAGAAAGTTTCAAAACTTTTCGATCTTCCTCTAGGAATCTATAGATCAGCTTAATTTGCCCTAAACCAAAACCTACAGTGCTTGCTAAAAGATTAAAAAAAAACTATTGGGCAATTTGACAGTCCAGAGATTCTATCAAGAGGTCCCTCTTCAAGTTCTTGCTCATCTGGTAGTTTCAGAAGACATCCTACCTATTCGAGTATAGTACCATACACTGCCTATGTGACTTGGTTGTAATTTTTTAATTGTCCGGCATTTATTTTTAGCTCTTAATTTTGCTGTACATAAATTTTAATTTATACCAATTTTTATTGCAAGGGAACAGAATAGAAAAATCTAACTGTCCCAGCCAGGACAGTTAATTTTTTATTCTGTTCCCTTGCAATAAAAATTGTTAAAATTTATGTGGGATTACATACCACAAAAAAAATTTATAAAATTAAAAATTGTAATTTATAGTTTTTTATTATTAGAATTTTTGGATTTTAAATTTTGTGATATTTTATTTATCATCTGTCACATTTTAAATTTGTGTTTTTTCTGCATTATATATAGAGAGCCACAAAATTGATGGTGTAAATAAATGCAATATTAAATAAATACAAACCTAGGATTGGAATTTGAATTAGTATGACACTCCCTTCTGGCTCTGGCAACAAGAAGTTTGAGATCAGCAGCCACAAAACCTGGCGTTTTCTCGGCCAACTCCATTGTAGCCTTTTTAGTCAAGATGCCACCTACCAGGCCAGCAATCATTTCAGCACGTTCTGCTTCAGTTGGGATGCCCAAAAATATCTAAAAATATGACCGATATCTTATCTTTAATTGATATGTGACCATTAGTATTTAATACCAAGAAATTATAAACTATATATAATTCCACCCAGTACAGGAAATAAGCTCAAATACAATAAGCTAACCTCTTTTAAAAATTGTTGACACTAGAGATACACTAAGGCAAGTATTTTTTATTTTTTTAAAAATAAACATCCTCTCCTGAATGAGTGCCCACTCTCTAGCTTCCACATGTTTAAGTAAATAATTTAAATGTCATTGTTACAAATTATGTGTTTAATAAAATTTGTTAGAGCAATTATTTAGTTCTGAAAAGTTTTAAAACTTTTTTCTCAGTAAATTATCTGATACCTATAAAGTACAAAATTTTGCATAAATCTTATACGTTTTAAACTAGGCAACTAACATATTTTTCATTATTGAAAAGAGTAACTTATTTTTTTGTATTATTTACACAGGATTGTTTAATATACTAAGAAGATCTTAAAATTTTAATTGTAAAATTTTAATTAGAATAAAATTTTTTCCTTATACATTGTTACCTAAGCTTACTTTCTTCAAAGCAGTAAATTAAATATATAATTATATTTCCAGAAAGGGCTACTAAAATATATTTTTCAAAGTTCACTTGATGACACTAAATAACTCTTGTACTTCTTATTCATCTAGCCTGTGTTACTGAAATTTTTCTTTCTTCTCAAAATTATTTCATGCAAGTTTTAATTATTTTAATTTTTCCAACAGCTGCATCATACTTTCTTAGTCATTGTCTGATGTTCAACTGATTTGTTTTTCTATAATTCATTATGTGGGTTTTTCCCGTCCGATAGGTTCATCAAGTAGCAGGGATGGGAACCTTCAGTTTCTTCACCCTCGTTTCATTGGGAATACATGCTAAGGATCGTGTAATTGCATTTATATGAGTGTTTGTATGAATTTGATTGGTAAAGTGTATATAAAATACTCACATATAAAATGGGTTATTCTGTTCTAGATTGTTTTGTGTGATGTCAGTGAGTAGGTTCACAGTTCGTTTCTCATCTGTTTGTCTGTTTCAGTAAGAGTAGAAGTCTGAATATTGTGTCAGAGTGTGTGATAAGCTGTTTATTAAGTATAGTAATGTCTAAAGTTTTGTTTTGTATATTTCAATGTGCTCTTGTAAGTTCATCTTCTTTCTTTTTTGTTATCTATGTAACACTGTTCTATATGTCAATGGGTTTTATAAATATATATATTCCATTGTTTTATAAATGGTTTGCATGCAATCATGCACCAATGTGTCATGTTTATTCAGTTAGTGTGACTATGTGTTCTTCATACCTGGTTCTAAGTTCCTTTCCTACATAAGTCTGTTTGCATGTGTATGCAGTCTATAAAATCTTGTACAGCGATAGTTTGTTATCTATTTTAAGTTTTGAGTACCTATACATTAGTCTGTGTCGAAGCTCTTGTCGACAGTTAATATATATTCTGCTTTAACTGTATAATTCAGTCTTTCTGTTATTTATGTTTAGATTCCGTTTCAATTTTTTACCTGTCCTTAGTGCTATGAGTATTACTTCATTTTAAATAAGTTAGATAATTTGTATGTTTCTATTTAGCTCTTTTGTGTGTTTAGACACATGATATGGGGCCTGAAAACCATTCAGCCACACCCAACAACTAAGACAAAGAACTACAGACTATATCTATCTATCTATCTATCTATCTATCTATCTATCTATCTATATATATATGTATGAATGTACAAACATACACATAAATGTGTATATTCTACTAGGAATATCGAATGTACATTCTACAAAGAATTATAAAGGTTTTCAACAAGAGTTAAAATAAATTATTTTTTTATTTCTGTTTTATACTTTTCATTTATTTTAGAAGTAAAATGCTCTACAGTATAAATGTTCCAAAANTATATATATATATATATATATATATATATACACAATATGTATACATATAGTATACAGAAGTCAGCCAATAATGATGGATTCATACAAGATATTGATTAATAGATTATGGTTGTCAAATTGTATTATGAAGATTTTATAGAAAAACCAAATTGAATGAAAATATACAATAAAGTTTAACATTTAAAAAGTACTGTAAGTAAAGGAGTATGACAACATATTTTATGTAACATTTTTTATAAATATAAGAATATATAAATGCTTACTCTGTAATTGAACCTTGAGGAAAGAGAATAGGATTGATTCAGAAGATGTGGTTTGGATGTGGTTGCTATTACTGCAAGACCTAGAGGTGTGTTGTCAAGTAAGTGAAGTAGCTGTGATGAAATCCTCCCTTCTTTACCACAAATGGACTCCAACCTCAGAAGAAGAATGATTGTTAAACCTGAAACTCATATAACAAGCCTTAACTAAGTCCAATGTGGAATTTAATCAATGCTATATTTATAATAAAAACATATATTATACAGATGGTTACTCACATTCTGTTATAGTATTTAATTTATTTTCACCTCTTAAAATTAATAAGAATGTTCATTACCTAAAGGTGATAAAACTAAGATTTACCATTAATTATTAGAGATAGACTTAAGCAACAGTAAATATTGAATGACTATTTAGTTCTTGCAAGCAGTAAAGGATAAGGAAAAATATCTGAGACTTACACACACACCCCCCACACACATGCACACACACATACATACATTCATGCAGCACACACACACACACTCATGCAGCACACACACACACACACACTCTCCCTCCCCCTCAATTGGGTTGACAATAATTATTCTCAATTACATTATCCTATTGGAGACATCTCTCAACTCAATATTCATCAGTAGACTAAAGCATCAGAAATTATATAGCTAAGATAATTAGCTTTAAATCACAATTTCTGAAAACTTTAGCCAAAGAAATTATTGAAAAAAATATTTTGCCCTACTGAAGTGAGGCATGGTTGTCTACATGTACCAAAGATATGAAAGGTCCACAAGGAAAGACTGAAAAGTGAACTTCAATTACAAAGGAAATAGAAAAAGTAGCTCAGGAAGTAATTTAGCCTCTTCTAGCAATTTCTAGGCATATATTTGTTCCAAGATGGCTTAAATATGAAAGACAAGAGGCTGATCGCAAGGATGAGATATGAGGAAATTAACCAAATGTTAGGCCTAACAGATATTATTTTGTTTGTGATCACACTTTAGTTATTAACTATTAAAAAAGGACACTTATGTATTTCAGCTTTTTTTTTTTTTTTTTTTTTGCGAACAGTTGGTTGAATATATTGATGATCAAATGAAAAGGGGATATGGAAAACTAATGATTGTTCTTATGCGCTGTAAAATCTTGTACAGCGATAGTTTGTTATCTATTTTAAGTTTTGAGTACCTATACATTAGTCTTTGTCGAAGCTCTTGTCGACAGTTAAGTTCAAGAACTTAAATGACAAGACATTTATTTTTGTATGCTCATCCCATGTGAGTCGTGAGTCAAAATGGAAGCTAAGGTAATGAACGGAATGTGAGAATGACATAGTAATGATGTTGACTTTTAACATGTCAGGGAAAGTAGAAATTTACTAGCACACATTTTTATTCAATAATTTTAATTCTCATTAAGTGTTGGAAAATTAAATTTTAAACCAATTAGGTCCTTTAAACTTTTTGTAACTCAAATAAAAATAAAATATTATGATTATAATTTTGAAAGTAAACTTGTTTTTTCATTCAATTTCAACCAAAAATAAATTCTTTCATGGATTAGTAAAAAAAAAAAAAAAAGACTGNTATAAGCTTATATAAAAAAAACAAGGAATATATTGTAAAAGTTATATTTTACACCTATCATGTCTTATTACTAGTAAATTTAACTACACAGAATGTTTCCTCTATTAAGTATATAATGACAATAAATAAATCGAAAAGAGACCTTCTTTTGAATGTAAATATGCTTCATCAAACTTTTTCTTGAGAAGCCTTTCAGTCTCGCCTGGTTCTGACCTGTTCAATTCTGGACCATCAATTGTAATCAGCACAGATCCACACTCTGTGGCAATGCTTTTTACCAAAGATTTTTTCCCTGCACCATCTGCACCTAATACCAGAACCTATAATAGTGAAAAAAATATTATTAATATTCAGTGAAGAATCAATTATTAAAATATTTTAATAAAATAGGCATGAAGAAATGTATAATAGGTGAAAAAAAAATGTTGATTTCATGACTCCCCAGATAAATAGATCTATGTCCTTAAAGATACTATGCAACTTATAGCTAGGCTTTTTTCAACAGTTTAAGTTGGAAATCTATGGAAATGTCACCTTCCCTAATGTTTTTTTTTTATGGGATTTTTAATATGAGAGAACTTGTAGTCCAAGATTTTTAAGGGAGGAGATATTTTTTTTTTTTAGAGAGAGGGGGAGTAGGGAGTTGATTCGTAGTCAAAAGTATTCTGTAAAAGGAATTTTTGAAATTTAGTCGATACTTAGACTGACAAGTTTTTTAAGTTCTTGATGTCTGATCATTTTTTTTTCACTCAAAGGGTTATATAAAATGCATATTTCAGGCTATGAAGTATATAATGTTTTTAAAATAGGGGATTTAGTCTGAGGTGAAGGAATGTTTGAAATAAGAACATTTGATTAATTCTTGAATAACTTTTAAAATGTTGGCTGAGAATGGAATTCACTACAATTCTGAACATAATTCACCAATTTTGTATTAAAAAGAATAAAAATAAAAAATAAAATAAATAAATAAAANCAGCACAACTCAGCTATACCTAAAAAAAGAGCAAGAGAAAAACATTTTCATGTTTTGTTGAAAAAATTAATTTTTCTTACATAGTACATTTCTTTGTTTAATCACAGCTTAAACCGAAAATGAGAGTTTTACTCTTTAGCTTGCATAATATCTCAAAACTTTGTAATGCTCCATTACTCACTCCATTATATTCATTTTTTTTTCTGTGGGTGCAATTAGTTGGATAATGGTTTGATTAAATTAGCTTCATTCCGCTACATTTACAAACACACACACACACGCACAAAACACACACACACACACTCACTCACATATTTGAGTGAAGGCATAGATGCCTTAGTAGGCATGTTAAGGTGAGAGATATCCAACCATGTGGATCTTGGTATTTTGCCATAAGAGGAAGAACAAACTTATTAGTCACTGCTGACCGTTACCCAGGATTAGAAATAATTTTGAACCAAAAGTTAGGGACTTCATTATCTGAGACAAGAGTTTGTATTTTATATATATAAAACAAACCTTCAATGAAATGGTAGGAGAGTCTAAATGGGAACATTTTTTATACGTAGTCAAGAGCTTTTTCAATGAATTCATTTCGGAGTTTAAGCCATAAATAGGCAATGGTTCAGCTTTCTTTAACACAAATCTGTCATAACTTGTCAAGGAGTCAAGTAACAGTTTGGAAGATTTAACTACTTTTCCAGCAGCGATGTTACCAATGTTTTTTATAACAATTGAGTGTATGCCTAATTTGGATATTTGATCAATGTCTTTTACACAGATGACTACTTCAGGTGCCAAAACAAATATTTCTAAAAAATGCTTTAAAATCGCCAAAAAATGTACACTTTTATTACTCCACTCATTCTGGTCCCAAATAGATTTGAAAATGAGATCTATATGAAGGGTCTTTATAAGTTTAATAGAGTTGACAAAAGTAAGATCATTATACACCAACGTCTCCTGAGTAAAAAGATCTTGATCAACATTACACCGAACGCTTCCATCCAAAAGGCAAGTACCTTTGGCTAAAAAAGGCTTAAAACAGATTTTTACGAAATATTTACTCTTGGAAGACGTAAGAAAAACAAATCTTCCATAATGTTCAGCTGGAATGTCAGTAGAGAAAAAACACTTTTGAAGGTTAAATATGGAAGGAGTACTTTTGAAAACCTGATACATTTAAAGTACTGGAAATTGTAAAATAAAAAATTAGAAATGACAGTAAATAGATCCACACATACAAAAAAACTAAACTTTGGAGGTTTTAAGAGTGGTTATCTTCACGTGCTTTCGAATCGTAATCCAAAGAAGTACAAACCAAACATTGAGCTGTAGGTATTCCAAAAAGTTTGAAACAAAAGTGGTCCTCATATTATACGTTATCTTAATTGGTCAATATAAATTTATTATTTTGTCTTTTATTTTATTTATTTATTTTTGGTTCGTGGATATTTACAAATATCCACTACAGAAAAGTGCCAAAGACTACGAATTTCTGGAAGCGTGTTTTTTTCGAAGTTGGGCGCTAATAGCGGCTTTTGGCAAGTCGAATTATCTGATAAAAAACTTTCATAAACCCGTTTATGTTTAGACTATACCGGAAGGTTTAGATTTCCTCAAGTAGCTTTTGGAATTAGATCAGCTATGAGTACTTTTAAAAGAAAGTTAATCAGGCGTTAAAAGGCATTCCTAATAAATTAGAACCTATGGATGATATCCTGATCTGGGGACGTGATCAGAAATAACATGACCACTATTTAAGAATGGTCTTGAACGATTAAGGTAGGCCAGGGATCTTGAATAAAGCAAAAAATATTTTTAACCAAAATAAAATGACGTTCCTTGACAAAATAATTTCTGCTGAAGGAATCAGGGCCCGACGAAGAAAGAGTTAAGGCACTGCTGGCTTCTGAACCACCCCACAGAAAGTAAAATAATTGAAAATAAGTCTCCATTTCATTTTCTCATGTACGCCTAGAGACATATGCTTTTTTCTTCATTTCTTCTTAAGCTATAAGATCAAATTAGTCATGTATTCTTAATTATGTCAATCATTAATGAAAACCTGTTTAGTTGACACAGCTCCTTTGTGACATGTTAGTTATTTTCATAATGCTATCGAAGAGAAAATCTTTGTTTGAACCTTTTGTTTCAGGGCTCTCAGATTGTGAAAAACATATTTTTTTGTGATTGGTCTGCCTTTCTTTTGAGAGTTTGTTTTTAGGAAGTTGATTGATAATTTAAATAAATATTGTTATTGGTTTCATTATCATTATAAATTTTGGCACCACTAGACTCTATAACAAATTGGACACCTTACATAAAGTTCTGTAATGTGATAAAACTCGTCTCAGGTGTTCTTCCCGAAGCTCCTAAGAACCATTTAAAAGCCTGTAACAATGAAAATGCAGGAAAAAATTATATTATGGACAAATGGCTATTAAATCTTCTACAGAATTGTAAATTTAGCGGTTCCTTTCATGATAAACTTTATTATGGCCATTGTTATTTTTTGGAGCTCTATAAAAAAAATAAATCTTAGCATGAGACAGCAATTTTTTATAAGTGCAAAAACTCAATTGATGAGAAATAAAATATTAGGTATCTTTATCAAATACATTCATAATTATAATTTTCAAAGGAATTAGGAGGGAGTGGAGAATACTCAGCAACCAGTAGCTTCTTAGCCTCTCCATCCCATCTTCACTATTGCCTAGTCTATAATCTGTTTTAAGCAGGGGGTAACCAATCCATGCAGCAGATATGGTAGACATCTGATGAAAAATAGAATGACAGGGCTTCCTGTAACCTGTATCTAGGATTGACTGGGTTCTGGTTGCAGGGTACCTCTAATTATTAGAATATTGGAGAATGAATCCAGAAGGCCAACGGCTATTTTTATAGGCCCAGACATGTTAGCACACTGTGAAGGAGTAGAAAGTACTTCTAAAGCAATTGAAAAGAACTCTATAGGGGCAGTAGGCCATAAAAATAACTTGTTTGGTTCTTCGGGTCGGGAGCAGGTGAATAAAATCATAAATTATCACTCTAAAGACTCAACAGAAAAAAGTTTTAAAGATTAGCCTCTTGTTGGGATCCAATAAAAGTTTCTGGTCCCCGCCAAAGTTTTAAGTAGGGTTGTTGGAACTTGCGACCAATCCAAAATTATAGTGGAGTTTAATCAAAGACTGACAAACTGCAACTTAACCTAAGAATTGACAAGTTCAATATAGGATAGTTTCGCACATAAATGAACTTTTAATGGGTATAATGCTAATTTTAGCTCCCTGTAAAGTTATGTGGGGAAGTTATTCATTGTAGTGAAGAAAAATAGGAATAGAATAGTATTTCTTTGAGGCATACTAAAAGCCATGTCAACAGCACAACTCAGCTATACCTAAAAAAAGAGCAAGAGAAAAACATTTTCATGTTTTGTTGAAAAAATTAATTTTTCTTACATAGTACATTTCTTTGTTTAATCACAGCTTAAACCGAAAATGAGAGTTTTACTCTTTAGCTTGCATAATATCTCAAAACTTTGTAATGCTCCATTACTCACTCCATTATATTCATTTTTTTTTCTGTGGGTGCAATTAGTTGGATAATGGTTTGATTAAATTAGCTTCATTCCGCTACATTTACAAACACACACTCACACAACACACACACACGCACAAAACACACACACACACACACTCACTCACATATTTGAGTGAAGGCATAGATGCCTTAGTAGGCATGTTAAGGTGAGAGATATCCAACCATGTGGATCTTGGTATTTTGCCATAAGAGGAAGAACAAACTTATTAGTCACTGCTGACCGTTACCCAGGATTAGAAATAATTTTGAACCAAAAGTTAGGGACTTCATTATCTGAGACAAGAGTTTGTATTTTTTGTTATTAAAAAAAAAAATTAAAGATAAATCCAGAAGAGTTTTGAAGAATACCATTAAAAATTTATTTAATTTTATGAGAGTCATCATGAGTTTTGAATATATCATGTTGTGAAATAAAAATCTATGAGAAATAGTAACAATGAAAGCAGGCTACAGAGTCTGTAGGTACAGACCTTGAGCTATATAATTTCTTTAGAATTTACAATAATTTTAATTTAGTTATAAGATTAGAATAATGTTTCAGAGAATATAACTGGGATAAGGCCAATGATAGAATTAGCTTAAGTTGTTAGGATCATCCTTGAAAGAAAGGCACGAAGAAAAACGAATCTAACATCTTTTTTTTAAAGGTTGTGGAGGTCACAGGCATTTCTTTGCTTGGACTGTGGGCTTAACTGAATGAGATACCTTACATTCCCAAAATTTCAGATAGGAAATTCGCAAGGCTTCTGAATGTACTTACAAGTTAGTACATATTGAACGATAATACCTAGTCTAAATTTTGGGTGGGGATAGGCTATCCTACTTACTGAAAAGATTACATGCTAAAGGAACAAGAAGAAGTGTATCGTCGAATATTCAATATGGCCAAGTAGGACCTCGACCAAGGAAAGCACACCAAAGGTGAGGTCCTTTCGCAGAACTGGGTACAAACAAGTTATTCACAGTTATCTAGGGAATATAATAAATGGGAGTGTCAGTAATTTTTTCCTACTATAGTAGAGAGGGTAGGTAAAATTGCATTTGCCTGAATGGGGTTTAGCCTGTTGACCCATGCTTGAAATGGAGACTGAAGTTCTAAATCGGTTTTTCCTTTGTCAGGAATGGACAATAACATAATTGCTGTGTGATGTTCTTAAACTGACCAGATATTTGAATAAAAGTACATATGAGCCAAAAACTTAGCCAAATCAAAATTCTAATCAAAATGTACCACATAATTTCTATATTTTTCATGTTTCATTAAAAAATTAAATAAATAAGAGTAAATGACAAAATTAAATTTATAGTGAGAGTAAAAGGTAGTCGGGAAGGTAAAGTGAGAGAAGCGCTCACCCATTGTAGCTAAATAGGTAAGATGTAGCTTTTTTAGTTTTTATTTTTTTTTTCAATATTTAGTTATCTATTAAATTCTGTAAAATGAGTTAATTTTTTTAATTTGCCGACTACGCTGTTCTATTGGTTGTGAATTACAATAGCATGGGGGAGAAAATAGCCAGTATTATAACTCCAAGGAAAAAATAATTATAGATAATAATAATAACAAAAGAAAATCATTTCACATAAAGAAAGGGCCCGTCAACCCCACACCCAGTTAATTTTTTGGCATTAGGTAAGGAAATTAGCTTCGTTTTAGTCATCAGGGTGGATTGTAGGGATTGGGTGTATGAATTAGGATGAGTTCACTGTGGAAGACTGTAAAATGGGTGGATATGATATCTTAGGCAGAAAGGATATTAAAATCTTGATGGAGGGTAGAGTAGGAGACATAATAAGGAGCATCAACAATTATTCTTAGGATTTTGAATTGAAAGGATTGTATTGGAAGGTTTAGCAGAGCCCTGGAGTTCCCTTATGCCCAGATTGGTCATATTAATGCTTTATAGAGGATCAGTTTATTTTCTATTGAAAGGTGTAAGCCTGTTTAGGAGTGTATAAGATGTTTAGCAATTCTAAGAGTCCATGAGGTCTGTTTAGCTCTTGTTGCTTGATTTTAATATGCTCGCTTCAGTTAAGTTGAGAGTCAAGGTAGAAACCGAGATAATGGACTGAATCAGAAAGAGATAATCAAATTGCTTAGTCTTATAAAATATAATCACTGAACATGTGGGTTTCAGAATTTAAAAAAAGGATGACTAATAAAATATTACATCCTAATTAATGATTTATTTTCCATAAATATACATATATTCAATTCACATGCAAAAATCATACATTCATATGTATGATTACATATATATATTTAAAATAACATAAACATACCTAATGTAAAAAAAAAAACTTTATGTGTTTACATATAATTTACATAAAAGCTATTTACAAAAACATTTAAATCCAATTACTCATTACAACTTCTAATTATATATATATTAAAAAATCAATCACATGTTTTAGCCCTTAGATACAATTTGATACATGGAAGCAATTAATGCTATTGAGAATGCAAAATAGTCAGCACCTAGGATGACTATGTTAAGTTTGAAGTAAAAATATTATACACAGTAAATATGGAATTTATTTTATACACTTTACATTAAACCTATCAGTCATCTATGTAGAAAGCGAATATCAATAGATTTTATACTAGAAGGCAAAATGGTAGCCAGAACTGTTTTTTCCAATATTACATTTTCTGTAACACTGGAATATCAATTTGAAATTTATAATTATCACAATCCTAATAATCTGGAACTAACAATATCACAAACTATAGCCCCAAATTACAAGGTTATTCATCAGTCATAAATATTACTCTGTAATCTAATACAACAATTAAACCACAAATTTTCAATTATAAAATCTCAGTCCAACCTAATTACACCTATATAGATCAGCAATAAATTCTTTTTTTCAGCGGGGATAGATCGAGTCCATGCTTGCAAGGCTTCTTTTGTCCATATCCCTGCTTGTTACTTACACTGACCATAAGATCTTTTGGACTTATACTATGTGCAAATTTTATAGCACTTGTAACAAGAACACATTACTTTTTACAATTAATTGAGGGCAAAATTATGTACATTAAGAAGGCTTTTGGATTATTGAAATACAAGAGAGAAAAGTTTCTAAATGCTGGAATAATTTCTTATCCTTGTGCAAAATTGCACTGCAATAGAAATTGTTTCAGAAGGGGTCCTTACAATAATGTTTTCCATAAACTGAACAGTTTTTTAACTCATAAGTTTCAATTATTAAATAACTTTTTCTATATTTCTTTTGTTATTTTTATTTTTTATTTTGAAAATAAAGAATACAAATAACAAAAATATAGTCTATAATAAAATATGGACCCATTTTTTATCCAACAAAATATGAATGCTTATATTTAATTGGAAATTTTCCTTTAAAAGGCTGGTTATTAAGTGAAATAGCTATATATATATATCCAAATAATTATAACTATGATGAACTATACAATAATTTAATTTTATCATTACAGAAATTTTGGAAAGTAAATAAGTTTAAACTAGATTCATATATTCTATATATTACTCTTATTCTATTTCTCTCTCAGCTATTTGATGTTTCCAAAATGATTTTGTAAAATTTGGGTACTTTATATTTATTTTAGAATTAATTTCTGATAGCATTTTACTTCATTCTGTTCGAATGTTAGATGGCCGAATGAATTATAAAAATAACTTGAAAATACAAGGGATGAAGAAATTTTTAACAAATTAAAGTTGGGTTAGCTGAATAGGTCTCAGGAGGGTCACTGTTCATATTATTTTTATTAATAAATATCAAAGTTGTGCCCTTAGAGTATCCTTATTAAGATAAATTGCATTGTTAATATTTAAGTCTTCTAATTTTCATTAAGGTAACATTTTTTCAAAATTTAAGTTTAATTATCTTGACAATAGTTGAAGTACTTGAATTAAAATTGATGGGTACAATTAAGAATTAATTGAACTTCAATCAATGGTACATTGTGAATACATTCATTGGCTTTGAAAATAGGTTGAATGATGGATGTAACCTTATTTCAACCTTCTTTCAGTAGTAATTTTATTTTTAGAGCATTCTTGATTATTTAAAGCCTTCATTTCTATTAAAACAACATGAAACTTTTTTGCTTATTTACCTAGGAGTAGAAATGTAATTATCCAAGCTAAAATAACTTAGAATAACAGAAGTTTCGAGTAAAAGAAGGTCACTAAGAGATGAAATCTATCTTTCACATAGCTACTAAGCCAATAGATTTACTGATGTGTCATAAAAACAACTTTGATCGAAGTATGAATAATTCTAAAAGTATTCTATTTGGAGCTGTCATGACGATTAGACAACATTACAAATACAATTTAATTACCTTCAGAAAACATAAGTATTTTATTTTTTACACATAAATATTACAATATATAAGTAATATAAAGTATATTTTTTAAAATTTAGACTAGATAAAGCCCATTAAAAAAATAATAAGTGGTAAACGGTGCTTTCAGATCAAATGAGTTGTTTTCAGAAAAGTAAGGAACCCTTTGACTATGTTATTAATTATTCCCTCCAAATTAGTATTAATCTCTCTAGCTAATTTTCAACAACAAAAAATAAAATAAAAATAATCTCATAGGAATACTCTACTAGCCCAAAAGATAGCCTTGGAAAATCCTAGGCACAATTATATATTTATATATTTACATTTAAAAATAAGCTGTAAGAATCACACCATAATAAAATTATGATGTGGTATACAGTTTACAATTTGGATATTTGAATACAATCATTTTGGCTAATGCACTAATTTATCTACTACGAGTTAATGAGCTGATAAAAAAAATAATGATCAGAATAGAAACTATCTCAACTTCCTGATATTTCTGCAACAGAAATGTGGAATCAGGCAGCATTATATGTAGGAAAAGGCCAGCATGATTCATTTGACTTCTTAAATTAAATTTATTTTCTTCAACTGGCACAATATTAAGGTATTTTATTTCTAATAGGGGCTTATTACTTAGTTGTTATATATCATTAGTTTGAGGATTTGTACACAGTTTTAGGTTAATGTGGTCTAAGTGTTTAAATGAAATATGTTCAAACTTTAAATGTAGCCATACCAAAGCTGTTGGGCTTTTAAATATGAGCACTATTGAAATGATCACTGAGTTCAGATCCAACAATCCAATATTTTTTAAAGTTATTTAAAATTAAATATTTATACATCTACATATATATTTTAAAGTTTGTTTCTGCAAAATGGAAATAAAAAAATGAGGTGAGTGAAAATAATAAGGAATCTACAATAGGCACCAAGATCACAACTTCTAAGCATAAAAAGTAAAATGTGTCATATATAATTGTGCAGTAGATTAGATTCTGTTGTATATAAGTCTGTTGTAGTTACAAACTGGAGAGAAGGGACAGAGGTGGTGTCTACTTGGATTTTGGCCCAGTGAAACTAAGTGATTTATAACTAATGAAATATGTTAGGTGGAGAATTTTAGTTGAGACTCACTATAATATTCAGCTTAGAATAACTTAATTTTTTTTAATCTAACACTTATGTTATGAATTTTTCTTGTTAAGATCCTATTTTGTTTCTGAATTTTAAGTTAAATGAAGAAACATGAGCATATTCATTGTACCTTACTGTTCCAAAAAAATGAAAAAATATTATTTTCCATTAAGGATGTTCTACTTAGCAATGTTTTATTTTTTAATGTAACTTCAAAATCAATTAAATTGATTGAATATACACATATGTATTGTATTTTTAATTGCTTTTGGAATTAGGCACATTGACAAAAATTCAGGTGTAAAAATAATTAAGGGATAAAGATAAATATCCTTTCTCACTAATAAAGTGGTCCTCCTATTTCAGAAAATATTTCATAATAATAGAATAATAATTTTAATTAAAAAAATTAGTAAAACACTTCCAAAGGAATGTTATTGGTTTTAAAGCTTTAATGAATTGAGATATATATAATAGAATAAGTGGAATGAAAATCATTGAACACAACAGTCTAAATTTTTTTATTAACTAAATGGTGGAAATTTGTTTATGTTTAATAAATAAATTGAAATAAACCAGGTTTTTAAGATTGAGTTATTTAAATAATTTTTCAAAGATTTTTTTCTGGGCTGGGATTTGAAATTTAAACCCTTTTATTTTTTATTCCAGTTAATTTTTTCTTTAGACCTCTGTCTTCTCATGGTTTAATCTAAAATAATTAAATTGTAAAAATACAAAGAATAAAAAATGCCTTAGCTTAGAAATAATTTAAATGCAATCAATATTTGAGAGGTTTAAAGAAAGATTGGTATAAGTCATTTTTCTTATATGAAGTCCTCAAATGGTTGTGAAAATAAGTGAACCTGGGCATAACGTTCATAAAAAGATTTTGTTAGTTTTCATTAAACCATCTTGAAGGATTCTTCAAATGGCTTTAAACCCCTAATTTAAAATCTAACATGGAAAAATTATATAAGTAATTTACAAACTTTTATTGTATTCAAATATAATAAATAAATCCTTTGCTGCAAAAAAATATAGTAAGCAAGGTGGCCATACGATTAAAAGTGCACTGAAGACAATAAGATAAACATTACATTATAAGTTAAATTTGTGCAATGCCTACTGAAATGGTATCTAATTTTATCTATATATTATTTAGCATAGAAAATTTATCAATTTTGAATTGAATAATACAGCAGTCAGTTTTAGAATGCCCAAGGCCTAAAAAAACAAAACAATTTAATACCTTTCTCAGAATTTCATTTGACAATAATCAATCAAACATTTCTTATCTTAGTATTAATTTAGAAGAAAATAAATAAAACTAAAATTTAATAATATTCATAAGAAAGACCATACATCAATTGAATGTTTATTAAATACTAAATAGTAAATAAAAACAAGCAATTAGGATAAAAATTAATATTTGGAATTAGGATCCTCAGAATAAATGTTACATTCAGATTTTTTTTTTTTTTTTTTTTTTTTTTTTTTTTTCACAAAATTTATGATCTGAGGGTATATACAATAACAGTTGTGACTAAGAGGCTTATCAGTGTTAAACTGAACAGTGATAAATACTTTTAATCTTTAATATATGATTATTTTCTACTGAGAACTGGAGAACTAATTAAATTATAACTAAAATATAATCAATGAAAATAGTTTATGGCTATCCTTCAGTCGAAAAATAACAACTATTAAACTTCAACATTGAAAAATACTAATTGAGGTAAATGATTTAAAGAAATTCATGACAAAATATATAAAATATGTAACTAGTGATACTTATGAACATCATATAAGTAAATAGCTATGAGCTTAATACAAAGAGTTTATTGCAAACAACTGAGAATAAGTCTCATTTAGTTGTTGTAATAAACTCTTTGTATTAAGCTCATAGCTATTTGACTTATATGATGTTCATAAGTATGCATAGTTATATATTTTATATATTTTGTCATGAATTTTTTTAAATAATTAAAGAATCCATGACGAAATATATATACACACACACACACAGACACACACACACAAGGTGGATTGACAGTTGTATTAATTTCAGAATGATTAAGGAATAAGTCTCATTTAGTTGTTGTAATAAACTCTTTGTATTAAGCTCATAGCTATTTGACTTATATGATGTTCATAAGTATCCATAGTTATATATTTTATATATTTTGTCATGAATTTTTTTAAATAATTAAAGAATCCATGACGAAATATATATATACACACACACACAGACACACACACACAAGGTGGATTGACAGTTGTATTAATTTCAGAATGATTAAGGAAAAATTAAAATCTTTACCTTTCCTGTATTATTACAGCAGACTTAAGATTTTAATTTATAATGAATAGAGCATGGAAAGGATTTAAGATATTTAAGTTAATATTTTACTGCAGAAGGAATGTTGTACTTCATTTTCAACCTGATGTTGGATGTTCATTCAATACTGGACCAAGTATTTTCTATTTGGTTTATTATTTCCACAGGAATTCAGGATTACAATAGATCATTATGGAAATCAGAATAATTAATAGTTAATCAGAATTAACTATAAATTAATTAATAATTAATTATAATAGCTAATTATGACACCAACACAAATAAATTCCCATGCATGTTGCTTAGCAAAAAAATGGAAACTTTTGGAAATCATTCGTTTAAATCATTGAAAATTCCATTTCCATTAAAAAATTAAGGATCAAATCATTCGTCTCAACTTTTGTCATGCTAAGTTATTATTTATTTCCTTTTTTATTTGCTATTAATTTTAGATATACTCTTTATTTTAATTTTATGAAAATAAATTTTATAACTTCATTTTTAATATTTGACAATAAATATACAACATAATTGTAGTTGAATTTCATTTCATTTTAACAGTGTCATATTTTATCATAGGCAATCAATACTTATATTTAATTAATAAATGAGTACTCCTGAAGCAGTGTTATGATTACTTATTTAAAATTTACACAAACACAGGCACACACATCAATATTTATAAATATATATCAAAGAAAAGAAACCTAATTAATAAAACTGAGAGGATTCAGGAGTCTGCACTTTATTAAAAATAATACTAAATATTTTTGCTTGAAATTTAACATAAACAAAATGAAAGCCCTTTATAATATACTAACAATTATAGTAATAAATTGGTTCTAAAGTCAACTTTTCTATAGAATTACTTTATGATGCAGTCATAATTATTTGAACAACATTTCCCTTATAATAAAACACACTCTGCACATTGAGTTAACTGAAAAAGAACAACCACTATTATTGTAGTATATAATTTTCTTTATTTCCTAAAATCTCCACCATAGTTTGAGTTAATAAAATATATAAGCATATAAGTTTGAGTAATTGCCAATGACAGCTGAGCAGTACAATTAAGGATTGTAGCCTAATTTGTTTGGTTCTGAAATCACTCGTTCAGATATCTACGTACCCTGGTAACTACCATAATACCCTAAATAAAAACAGCAGATTATGTTAGAAATTTAAAGGAGCAAGTGACCTTTGATGATCTATTGAATTTAGCTCACATATATTTTCAGCTGAAGAGGTTGACTTCAGGAGAGTGAGAAGGTAGCAAAACAACTGGATCTAATTCAAAACCAATCATTCTACCATAAATATTTAACTACCTAATGTATACTTCACAAATTTATATCTGAAACTCCTAATTGAATTATGAAGTTCACTGAAAACTGTGGAACTGAACAATTGTTTTCAACAAAGAATTACAAAATAACTGAGGATTTTTCAGTCTTTCCTCTAGAGACTCTATAATCTCTGAAATAAAATAATAAAAAAGAGCAAAAGAGTCATTAGGCAGTAAGAAGGTTTATCAAAGTGGCCACAACTAGGGTCAGGTACCCTCACTGGAGGACTGAGAGTTGTTGGCTGAGATGGATCAGACTGTGATTTGCAATGCATCCAGAATACAGATGATAGCTTTGGTGATTCCTCTACAAGTTGCATTTCTGTATCATCAAATCTCGAGAAGTATAGCCCTCGGAAGAAATAGGTATTGCCTGCAAAGATAGCTGTTTATTAGTATATTATTATATTATATTATTAGCAATATAATCTAAAACATTTAGCTATTACTTTCCACCATTGATAGGTTGAGGATAATAATATAAAAAAAACTATACAATAGAAGTTTATGTCATGAGATAACATCAAAGATTAGGATGTTGAACTTATTACAATATATAAGAATGAAGAATTTTTTTGAGCTAGTCAAATTGTCAAAATTAGTTAGTGCTAATATTACTTTTCTATTCTAGTACTTTTATTTTTTATGCAACTATCTTAACAAAACCATTATGCCAAAACTTTACAAAGAATTAGCTTTCAATATATATTACAAATCAAAATATTTATTTTTAACAAAAAGAAAAATATTTACAAATCACAAACCAAAGTTGACCAATACTCAAAACGCTAGCCTCAGTATAAGTATATACTATTTATAAAGTATATAAAATAGAATTTATGATATATTGTTACTTCTATAAACCAATTTTACTAGTCGATTGAGCACTTTAAATAAAAAAATTACTGGTTCTTCACATTTATTTCTGTTTTATTCCCAATAAATTCTAACTTTAATGCTGGTCAAATTTACTGGTCAGCAAATTTTAAAATACATGATATATGTATATTCTTTCCTTCTAGAACCAAATCTTTCTACTTTTTTAATTAATAATAAATAAATACTATATCTAAAGGGTTATTATTATTTCTACCACCAATGAATATAGAACTCTCATACCTTATATTGTCCGTCTTCATTGGTTTCTGTACACCATCTCCCGTTGGCGAGCGCTTTCGGACACTGTCCATCTTCTGGCCGAATACGTACGTTCACTGTCACGGTCCGTATTCAACTGTGTTTTTCTGTGTGTTAGTTGTGTCAGGTAGCTGTAGGGGTCACTTTTGTCGGCGATCAGGTCTGTTGCNTGATAATTTAAGAAATAGTTTTTTTGTTTTTAAACATAAATTAGATCAAGAAAATATTTGGTGTCCGAGAAAAAAAATCAATTAAAAATAAATAGTAATGCTAGGAGGAAATTAACAAGTCATTTACAAAAAATTAATAAATTCACAGAAGAAAAAAGGAAGTGACAATTTTCTTATATTAGGAAGTTAAAGAATGATTGGCCTACCATCTGTCCACTGGAAGGCTGAATCAATGTTGTAGCCAACACCCTTCCATACTCGTTGGATGTCCCGGGGGTAGTCCAGCTCCACCAGGCCTGTATCCTCATCGAGCTTCCAGTACATTGTACCTTAACAACAATTAAATGATACAATATAATTTTTTGTTTCAAATATGTTTCAACAACTTCTCAAAGAATACTACTGAAGCATAATTCATTAAACTTGGTCCAGTGTCAAATATTTAATTTATGTTGATTGAGAGAAGAATCTGACTAATCGATAAAGAATAAAATGTCAAAAGATTAATCTAAAAAAATAAATTGTATCACTTATAAAAAGTATATATTCAGTTTACTACCCAAGATTCATACATTTACTTTGTATTATGCCTCAAATAAATACTCCTTTAATTTTTAGTTTGAAAGGATAAAAAAAAAAAAAAACATGTTTAATAACAAGGGTTTTAAGAAAGCAAAAGAAGAAAAAAAATTATATTAATGAAATAAAATTGCTTTAATATTATTTTTTGCATTNGGCTTACTAGGTAAGCCGAAACGTTGGCATAAATAAAAATATTACTCCAAATTTTGGTGTATATTTTTTCTTCCTGGCCGAAACCCCGACCATTCTCACATGATATTCGAGACGGCCAACTAACCATCAACCATGTTTAATAACAAGGGTTTTAAGAAAGCAAAAGAAGAAAAAAAATTATATTAATGAAATAAAATTGCTTTAATATTATTTTTTGCATTAGACAATAATGTTCAACAAAGCTGTAAAAGCGGACATTTTGTCCAAATATCAGCTTCTATGTAAGTTTTAGGATCTTAAGGGGGACCAGTAACCACTAGCAGCTACTTTGCTAGCTCTTTTTATCTCCTATCTCTCATCTGCCCATGGTGATTCCTGAGATCAAAATTGTGGTCCAAAACATCTATTTAGGGAATTGAGTCATTATACTAGTAAAAGGAAGGGGTCAGTCCTCAGGAACTGGCAATTCTGTGAGAAAGGATTCTGCCTAACTGCCAAGACATTTATCCCAGATTTAATGGGTTTTTTCTTAGGTCAATCATTCATTAGAAGAAAAGCTAGATTCAGAGAATTAATAAATATTGAAATCCTTAGATTTGCATAGAATCTATAGGTAGATATGATCATGTGCTAATCCTTAGTAGTTTGTAGGTCCTGTCAGAAAAATAAGTTGTTTTGGTGAAAAAAAATGTAGAAACACCATATAGATAACTGGTTTACATAGAAAAAAGAAAGGAGGACCATTTTCCTTATTAATCTTATCTATGGTCTTTAAAGCACCAGACGAAATTAATCACAATTGAGAAAAAAATGTTGTCTGGTCCTATACCCATCTTTATTCAGATGTCCAAAAAGGTAATGGCTAAAGAAGTAGTGGGAGATGTCATTGGAGTCTTTTTTATAAGGTCGACATTATTTATGTTTCACCAAGAATAATTTCTATGGATCTACAGTAATCATTAGAGAAAATTATTCAGACGTAACTCTATAAACCAAAAGAAACAAATTTGGGAGGAAAGAAGACTAAAATGAAGGTAAGGCAAAATTAATTATCATTATGGGCGATGATTCAGATAAAAAAAGGATTGGCTGGGATGATAGAGAAGCGGATGGCACAATAAGAAATTATGGTGTTAAAGAAACAAAAAACAGAAATGAACAAAAGCTAATACAATTTCAATAGTACAGGTTATTGGAAATACTCTTTTCTGGCTCAAAAGAATTCACAAAAACATTCTGTGCATAAGAAAGGAATGGTTAAAGGGTTATTGTTTATCTTATTTATAGTCAGAATTTAAGGAAGTACACATAATAGATATTATAGAAATAAGGACTGGAATTGGACATTGACCACATTCTCTTGATTTCAAATACAAAATTCATAAACATCATAATAAAGAGCCTGAAAACTTATGATAAAATTCATGTAGTTGTCCTGTAGGATTTTGATAAGATAAGGATATGAGATAACATTCAGACCTTTGGAACAAAAACTGTAAAATATAGACTTAAATAACATTAAGGAGATACAGACAAAAATAAAAGAAGGATAATTGAGTTAAGACAATAAAATAAAACAGCAAAGAAAATAACAAATGGAGACAAGAATTTCTAAGATAAGAAGAAGAAGAAGAAAAAAAAAAAAAAACGAAGTGTGGCAAAAGAAAATACTAAACAATAATTCTATTTAAAATGGGAATGCTTATATTTTTACATCAAGGGCGCTGTTTTGATATTTAAATTTCTGTTAGTTATGTCTTCTGTTTGTCACAGTTGCATCAATATTGAGAGTTTTATTCATTGAAGAAGCACATTGAATAAATGTTTTAAAACTTAAATGAAGCTTATACATGGTTGCTAATAAGTATTTACTTTACTTAATGGTTTATGGATCGTATAACAGAAAAAAAATAATGTTTATGGATTATTGTGTCAACTGAAAAAAATTCTGATGCAATGATGAAACGACATAAAGAAGCATTCTGGCATACATAAACAATCCAGGCAAAGTTATTTTATGGTTTGAATACACTATGATTTTCAGAAACACCAGAAAATTGTGATAGAAAAATGAACAATCACTCTTAAAGACCTCGATGAAGACACCATACTTTTTGATGGTGCTGTTACCAATTTCTCTTTCAGGTACTAATGGTGAAAAATACTATATCCATAACATATTTCTTAATAAAATTTGCTCTTTGACTCACACAATAATGGGTTTACCAATGATATTCCATATAGGATTTACGGGTAAAAAGAAAACACATTTCTCAATGAAATTAGCTCCTCCACATTTCTTGCCTTGCAAGGGGGTAAACAACAAAAACCTGTGAGGCCTTATCATTTATAGCTTTATTGAAACAAAATTTATTATTTTACTACATAAGATCAGCTAAGAATCATATACTAAGAATCAAACACGCATGGGAATTACATTTATTTAAACTCCTGCCCACCCCACCAAAACCAGCCCATTTGTGGACTCTTATCCTTTTGTTGGAGATAAAAAATTAAAAATGTGTAAAGCATGATGTGTTCCTGATATTAGCAGAAACCCCAGGTCAATAAGTTTAATCTTTTGGCTATTAGAACAATTTTAAAATGTTAATCCTTAGTTTAGCATACTAAGGGCTAATGGATCATGATGATATACAATTAGGATTATCCTATCTAAAATGAATAGCACCTAAATCCCAAATCTCATAGAAATTAATATAGGAATTCCTGAGAAATTTTATGTATGGTGTAGAGTCGAAAGACTTATTTTCTATTCAATTTTTAGATTACGAGTTTTGAAACTTAAAAATGAAATTTTAAGAAGTGATTACAATTTTTCAGGTCATATTTACACACATATAAAGACAGCAATATTGTTTTTGTAGTCAATTATTACACTTGATGTAAATCTCATGGCTATTACCCCTTATCTGTCAAATAAGAAAGCAATAAATATGATATTGCCATCACATGATAAAAGCAATACTAAATAACGAGAAATTATACAAAACTAGCATTAACAAAAAGGAAAGGTTAAAAACTCAAAATCAATGTTAAATGTCAATTAGTATATAGCTTATGAAAAATTTGAATGACCAAGAAATGTAGGCAGAACCTACTAATAGCAAGCAAGTATATATGTAATTATCACACATATCACATTTACTTATATTTACCTGAAAATAAGTAAGTTTTAGAATTATAGCTCCATATCATGGCAGCATCTATTTTCTGAAGTGTATGTGGTAATCCAAGAGCAGAAAGGGGCTTGGGATAACCAGGCTCAAGAAAATTCCCTTGAAAGACGTAAAATTGTTTGCCTGGAAACAAAAAGAATAAATTTCATAAATGTGAGTAAAGCTTAAAGATCTAAAATTACAATTAAATCCAAACATATTAACTGTACCTTATTTTAAAAATGAAATTATTATATTGATTTGGGTTAATCATCATGTAGGTTTACACAAGGTTTATATTGACTCTAATTTTCAACAAAGATGTTACTTGGATTTATCTATGTTTCAAACTATAAGAAATTTTAATATTAATATTAAA
>KZ808542.1:40568-54162 GCA_000696205.2 Oncopeltus fasciatus | reverse complement strand
TTACTTAAATTCCTGCAAAAAAAAAAAAATTCCAAAGGACAATCCTTCATTAAAGTGGTATAAATATTTGTCTATAAAAAGATATAATGGTTTGGCTTTTGGTGACGTTTTAAACCTTTAAGTCTTAAATTATTCATTTAAAAAAGTGTTTGATTAAGCTCATTTAAAATCAGAAAAATTGAGTGTACAGATAAACAAATTTCATCGTAGAATAACATTTCAAGAAATATTTACTAATTAATAATATCTAATAGTGGGTGTAGCACTTCTGGCTGTCTCATTAAGGTTTGGAATTCCAAGGATTTTATAGAGAATCTGGAATTTACTCTGAGAGACCGCAACTGCTGGATCAATAAGCCTACTTGATATTACCTTGCGGTGCTGACAGTCTTGACGTAAAATCTTGTCGTAATCAATGGTCAAACGGTGGAGCGATAAGTTATAGCAAGCAATAATCGCAGACTTCAGGAACGGGCATTTCTGTAGACATCTTTTACTTTTGTTCCCTTCTGAGCCGCATAAAAGGAATAGAACACTTCTCGGCTTCTTATTATGATGAATGTTTCTTAAGTAGCCTTTATGTTGAAATAACTAACTCTAAGGACAAAGATTCGGATTGAGGAAGCATTGTTTCTTCACAGTTTCATCTCATGATTTAAAACAATATTTCATTATAATTATTATTTTATTCTATTTTTATTGTTTGAATTACATGCACACTTACAAGCACTTACTCTTGTGTGTGTGTAGGTATTATTAATAAAATAATGAAAGTTTCTAAACATAAATTATCAATTCTAAATACATTAAATACTGTAACATTTCTTGTATTTATATTCTTTGGACTTATCAAGAAAGCCAGTCATGTAGGTTTTTTTATATTAAACTTTAATTTATTAATTACAGTTTGTTAAATTAATACATTTTTTAATTTGTTTACTACAATGAATTTAAAAAAAATATTGACCAATAACACCAATCTCAATTTGTAGGTTTAATGTAAAATTTTCTAGGAGTTATAAATCAATAATTAATATTTCTAAAATTTATTTTTAATGTTCCACCTTCTTTAATGTTTCTCTTCTCCGGTTACTACAACAATTAATTCACTTATGGTAGTTCACTGTTACATATCATAAATACAAAAAATATTTGAACTTTAGCAATGTAAACAATTTCAGAATTGAAATTCTTGGTAATCGTTATATCTAATGAAGAAAATTTCAATAAAATAGCCATTTTTTATAAAAATAATTTATTACTGCGAGGAATTTTTCGAGCAACGATTATTTTAAATGAATTTACTCTTGTAAATTGAAAACACTTTTTTTTAATTTGTTTAATGTCCATACAAAATATCCAATACCCTCTCACTTTATTTTTTTAAATACATTATTATTTGATAAAATAATTTGATTATGATTAATAGTACTATTAAATTTGCCTATGAAAAAGATTTTCGACGTTCCAAGAATATTCTCTCAACTAATGGATTGAACTATCATACCTTCTATTATCCGTCTTCATTGGTTTCTGCAAACCATCTTCTGTTGGCTCTGAATCACCCAACAGAAGATGGTTTGCAGAAACCAATGAAGACGGATAATAGAAGGTATGATAGTTCTATATTCATTGGTGGGGAAAATAACCTTTTAGGTTATTTAATGGATTGGAGGTTAACCTTAGTTTCAAATATAAAATAAAGTCACTTTGGACGGCTTGGGATTCTTTGAAGTTCATGAAGATGTAGAAAAGAGAAGTCTCTCTCCGCTTTTGGCAGAAGGCCCGAAGTAGAGTGGACTTGATGGCAGATTGGCTAGATAACACCCTCGATCTCCAAGGAGTAAGGGGAGGTTGACACACATCACTTGTACTAAGTGTGCAAGAGATAGGCAGACCTAGACAGACTCTCGAATCAGGAGTCGGAGAGATAACTCCCGAGAACTTGGTAGACAAGATGCTGGTAACAGGTACAGAAAACTGGGAAAAGGTGACAGCCTTCACAGTCGGTCCTTAAAGGATTTGCGATGAATTTGTAAAGAGAAGAAGAATTTGTGAGGAGGAGGAAGAAGAAGAATTTGTGAGTAGAAGAGTTTTTCATGAAGAAGAAGAATTTATGAGTAGAAGAATTTTTAATAAATTTGTGAGAAAAAGAATTTGTGATGATGAAGAAAAAGAAGAAAAATTTGTAATTTTGTGAAGAAGAAGAAGAAGAAGAAGAATTTGTGAGGAGAAGAAGAATTTGTGAAGAATTTGTAAGGAGTTTGTGACCTGGACGTCAAAAAATATGAATTTGATGACATAACAAAGGAGCGGGGGGGAAAAAGTGAAGTAATGACAGTCGGATAGATGGAGCCAATTGGCCGTAGGACCGACCACTCTGTAATAAAGCGGAACAGGTGGTCCTGGAGAGGGAGCAATTCGGATGGGGAAGGGTTCGTGGTTTTCAGGGAGTCAACATCTCACACTGCCAGGAAAGCCGATACAAGTAGGAGTCTTCCCACACAAAACAAAGTACTCTTATTGTTAGTGTTATAATTGTGTACAGCAGTGCTTTAAAGCAACAGATCGCGCCGTCATAAAGACCTCAATGATTTTTTATGAAAACATTCGCTACGGTCAAGAGTTGTAAGTCATTGAGAAAAATACGGTAAACGGAGAAGGAAATTTCTGCGGAGAGCTCATTTGAGAAGAGGATTGTAAGGAATTCGGTCTTGGGAGCTGAAGAATTAAAAACTTATTTATAACCAAAACATATATATTTGAAAGAGAGAGTTTGTTGACCGTATATATCATCTTAGCATATATATTTGATTTTAGCCCAGGTTTTGGCCAACATTTCAGGTATTCATCAGGGCAAATAGTATGATAGGGAAAGAGAGAGACTCCTGCACTAGAGTGACTAAATCATTTGAGCAATGATTTAGTCACTCTAGTATAGGAAACTCTCTCCCCCCCCCCCCCCCCAGAGAACAGTTTTCATTACAAATAAGTTTTTAATTCTTCAGGTTTTACAAATTATTTTTTTAATTCTTCTAAGACCGAATTCCTCACAATCCTCAGCTCATAAAGCTTGACGATCAACTAGTTACCTCCAACAACAAAAAACGAAAAATATATTATTTTCAAAAAGAAAGAAAACCAAGAATTCGCGAGTAGTATAAAATGAATGATTCAGTGTAATCTATAAAGGAAGCGAACCTCGACAAACATTATTTCATAGCCAAAGAAGTTACAATTGCCATGGTACATAGTAAGGAATGCGTTCTATTCTGTGCTGGGGATTCTGTTCGTCGGAGCATACGGGACGCCGTCAATAAAGGTGTCTCTTGCAAGAAGGGTCGACGAACACATGTTGATACCTTCCTTTCCATAGAGCTCTCCACAATGGCCCTATACTCTTCCACTCTGCTTTCTAGAATAACCTTGACAACGGATAAGCTATCGCTAGCAACTCGGTCGATAGTCTGCCTTCTTGGTAACCGCTTCTATGTTTAGAGTTAGTGCCTTCGACCTAGGCCCTTACAATACTTGGGCCGATTATCTACATATGTAATCTTGGTTTTCGACAGAATGAAGTAAAACTCCTTTACCTGTTAAAGACTCATTACACAGCAAGTATTCCATTTGATATTTGAATCTTCTAATCACATAAGCTAGAGACAGTTATAAAAATAACTATGGAAATTGCATTCATGTTCATTTGGCTAGATAAAATGACAAAACTTGAAAGTTTAACGTTATTAATTTTAATTCAAAGCATCTCAGTATGGTGTATGCCCGAATTATTAGCACTGCAACTACGGTAATACCGCATTTGTAAGATCTATTGGAAATGCACAGATTTTAGATCGTTCCATACAGTGAAATTTACAACTGAAAATTTGTAAGTAAATTAAAAACAGTAAAATAATTTTCTGAATCGAAGGAGCCAATTTTAGCCCGCACGTTTGAGCACTAGTAATTCAAGACCTTTGACTAATATGCACCCAGTTTATCTACCTTAGAACTGATATTCCTTGTTGCTTATGCATTATTTGTGAGAGATATACTTTTCTTTTAAATTCTTTTTAATGAAATCTACTTTTATATTTTTAACAATAAATTGCTAAATTATTCATATTAGTGACGTAATGTCTTATTGATGGTTTTCTGTAATAATACAATAAAAGTTAGTAATTAATTATATTAATAAAGAGCTATTTTTATTCCCACCACTTTTTAGGAAAGAGAGGAGAAGGGATCATGAGGTCTCGATTATGATTTAAGGAGGTTTCATATGTCTCCCTTCAGTATGATAAGTAACGTTTCTTTTTTATCTAAGGTGCATATTAATTTTATTCTTTGTCTCTGAATCGAAG
The DNA here is from genome assembly GCA_000696205.2 of Oncopeltus fasciatus. NCBI lineage: Eukaryota > Metazoa > Arthropoda > Insecta > Hemiptera > Lygaeidae > Oncopeltus > Oncopeltus fasciatus. The sequence goes on along the minus strand of KZ808542.1, from coordinate 49,801 downwards.
TGAGCATCATTCATTGCGATATCAAAGACACTTTTAGTTCTTACTGATAGTGGCCATGGATTTCAATTGCACATGATAAAGGACAAAAATCAATCATAAAAATGCATGAATGTTTTAAGTCTCATTTACATAACACGTTCTAGTAGTTATCAGAGACGAGTGCTCTGTCCAAAGCAGTGTAGAGGCCCTTCCCAGACGCCCTATCCTCCTTGGGGGTCTCCCTCTATTATTGAAGACGACGCCTGCCGAAGGCTTCCGGAACCCACCCTCCTACCCGTGTAAAGGCCGATTCTCATTAGACTGTTCGGGTAGGGAAAGGCCACGCCATGATCACCCATCCGACCATTCGCCGAAGAAGCAATTTGTCCATTCACACAAGACGCGCAAGATATGTTCAGTAGCCAACTATTGTGCGTACATTGACAGACTGGTCCCACCCCGAGTCCGTCGATAATGAACACCATACAGACAAGGCACCCGTGATTCTATCAGTGTTTCATGGTAGTTCTTAGTTATATTCATTTATTTTGCTTTTGTTAAAATTATATCAGTGTCAAGCCGAATAGTTATATTTTGTGAATCTAATATCAATAGTGGGTGAAAGCTCAAATGCATCCAGGTTAATTTCCAATTAAAGAAATATTCTCCAATCAATGTTAAAAAACTTATTTACAAAAAGCAGTCGAATACTATCCACCAAAAATTACGAATATTCAATTCGTGAAAAAAATGCATTGTTTGAAAAATTCCTTTAAATGAAGTAATAAATTATCTTTCATGTCTCCTTTTTTTTTTTTACAAATTTAACACTCAAAACTTTGTTAACTTCTTCTTTAACTATTAACAGCTGCTTTTCTAATATATATTTTTTGGATTGGAAAATTAAGTATAGCGCATGTACTCAAGTACTTATTTGCGAAAAATACTTTGTGAGCTCTCTTCCTCAAATAGTTTATTCATTGTGGCAATGAAATAAAGTAAATCTAGAAAAGAGTAGTACATTTCTTTTCATAAAAAACAAAAGCATTCTAAAAAAATGCGAACATTTCGAATATTTAATGCAGTCTTTTAATAATATGTGAATATTTTAATTTATCTCGTATCCTTAACAGATCTATTTATTTTGGCAGCAGCGGTAGGACGTACTTGTCTGACCTTATGTGTCACCCCTCTGGAAGAACAAACCGCTATGTGTATTTTACTTGTGTGATGTTATTATAGCTATGTATTTGTGTTGTAACAAATATTAAAATTTTTTTTAAAAGTCTTCAATGTTAACTAAATTTTTAAGAAACGTTATCATAATTTAATGATTTAGAATAAATAATCTTAAAGTAAGATAAAATCAACAAGAAGCATTTACTTTTATACTGTTTATTTATATATTTACTTTATACTATACTTAAATGTTTACATATTTATGTTTTCAGTATATATTTTTTTCTGACTGTTTCAGCTAGATTGGAGAAATTTAAGGTGATTAGTATATAACAAGGCAATGGTTCAAAAGAAGAATAAGCTAGATCCAAGATACCTTCAAAATACGGCATGTGGTGGAGTCAAGCAAGTTCAGCCATTAGAAGACACTGAATGTCCAAGGGAAGGAGAATTCATTAAAAATGGGAGGAAATATTTGAGGTTAGTTACTCACGATACAGTGAGAGACCTCGTGATCCCAGAGGGTCAGGATGAGGGATCTGTTCTTTTCTCCAAAGAGGATCTTCAAAAAATAGCATGCTCCGGTGAGGTGGAAGGTGCTGACCGTCTGGAGGAGGTTAGAAATTTGGCTGCGAAGGCGGAGCAGGAACAGGAAGAAAGCGAATTGAGAAAAAGAGAGCTCCGAGAACAAGCAAGGTATCAAGACCCAGGTCCTAAGCTAGAACATCTCGAGAGGAAGGCACAGAGGAAGGCCAACGCACTTCTCCAGAAAGCTAAAGAGGTAAGGCAGGAAGACGAGGATGACATCAAACTATGTAATAAGCTTCTGCTCGGCACAAAATGTCAAGCTATCAGAGATGTACAGCTCGAAGAGAAGAAACAAATCCAGAAAGAATTGGAAGAGGAAGAGAAACGCTTAATGAATCTCATGGAACAAGAAAGAAAAAGAAAACTAGCTAGAGAAGAAAACGAGAGATTAAGCATGGTGCGAAAAAGGGAAGTTTATATCATGGCACTTAATGAGCAAATGATGAGAAACAAATTAGAAAGAGAAATGGAAGCAGAAAGACAATTAGAGGAAAGCATGATACTGAAAGAAGCGGCAAAACAAGCTGAAATCGATCGACTTAAGCATGAAGAAAAGAAGAAAATGGAACAAGAACGCATTAAAATGGAAGTTAACAAGCTCAATAGCCGAATTTTAGAATTAGCAGAAGAAGAGAAAGAAAAATCAAAACTAGCAGATTTAAAGATACAAGAATTAATGAAGAAAAAAGCAGAAGAAGAAAGGAAAGCTGAAGAACAATTGAAAGAAGAGAGACGACAAAGAGAAATAGAATTAGCTAAACTCCGTGCGTTACAGGAGAAGAGCAGCGACGATCAAGAGAGGAGGGATGCTGAGCGCGCAAAGAAAATACAAGAGCAGTACGAAAAACAATGGATGCTGAAGGAGAAGGAATCCGCGATGAGGAAGGCCAAAGCCGCTGAGAGACTCAAAGAAGAAAGAAAAGCTCAAATAGAGGAACGCCAACGAGAGCAAGCTAAGGAACGCGAAAGAGAAAATATGGAAGTTGCCCGCATGAGAAAGGCGGAAGAAGAGCTAAAGAGAAAAGAAAGTGAAGAAGCGACAGCTCAGAGGCAGAGAAAGCTAGAATACAAAGCCAACTTGCTGAAGCAGATCAATGAAAAGGAGCGGCAGAAGATAGAGGAAAGGAAGCGGGTGTTTGAGGAAGGCATTGCAGAACAGAAGGATGTGGAACAGGAGAAACACTCCCTCAGGTCACTGATGAGGAGGAAAGTCCAGGAGGTTAAGACGCACAACATCCCAGAGCAGTACATCAAGGAGGTCGAATGTAAACTCAAGGCGAAAACTTACGCCGGCTACTAAATACGAAACATATGTAACACCGGTGACTAGATTTGACAGATATTCCAAAAATATCTACTAGATCAGTTAAAATAAATTTGCTAAAACTTGCATTTCATTTTTTATTAATATCAAATATAATTAATTCTATAATAATTTTAACATTATCAACTATTTGTTTCAATATCTCAACATTTTGGTTAAGATCTTATTTTTATTTTTACATTACTCTCCTCTGCTAAGAGGGAGGGTGATGGAAAATTCCGTCATTTCTTCCCTAGAAAAATTATTAGTTGGGATATTGTTGGGACGAACCACAAACTTACAAACACCCTGATACATTCATACATACAAACGAAATTTAAACGAATCATTATGTGTTGTTGAGCCTAATTGAATACCATGCGACCACATAGGAATAATAAGATATTTGTATACGTGGGTTTATATTTCTGCTTAGTTTGACTCATGAAATATATCCGTTGTTTATTTGAATTGAAAATTATATTTTTTTTTTCTAAGAGTGTAAATGATATTTTGTTATTTCATATGGTTAAGTTGTAACTTCTAGAGCGTACACTATTCTCAAATTTTTGTGAGGTGTTCTTTTAGTGTGTTTGATGCGTATATGTTGAACGCTAATGTGATTTAGTCATTTGCGAATGATGCTATGTGTGTTGGAGGGTCTTCTAGGATATTGGGAGTATATATTGTGTAAAATAGTGGGGCTAATATTAAACCTTGGGGTAAGCCGGGCAAAGCAGCCCATGAACCGAATAGAGATAAATAGTTAATAAAAACGATTTAATATATATTTAATAGAAAATCTTATCGCAAATACGGTTAAACATATATATAAACCACAAAATCTATCGATGAATTTTATCTTCTTAAATTTCATTTCTATAAGCATAAACATTTTAGTATATAAATCATATTTATTCTTATTTTAGGATAATGCTGATTATCAGCCTCTTAAAATGTTTGTAATTATTTAATTTCTCCCCAGTGTTATTATTCTCATGATGCAATATGTCGTTAAATGAATATTTCAAATGCACTCCACAAATTTAGCAGAAATGAGACAGTGCAAACGTAAATTTTGAAAGGATTCTCCCTTGAGACAATTTCCTCTTGAGAAACAGGATTTTCCCTCAACTGTCTCATAAAAGACGAACCCCAGCCACATTCTGCACAGTTCATTTAGAAGTATTGACTAAGTATGCTTAGGCAATCAGAGATTGTGTATACGATTATACGTACTACTCCAATCCGACTTTGTCCCTATCAAACGTCTTCTGGTCTTTCAAATTCCCTTGTCATGGAACTCAAATTGTAACTAGGAGGGAGTTAGAAGGGCATCTCCCTGTTACACATGAGCCTAAAAGCTTCGGCAGATTGAAGGGCAGAAACTTCCCTTTTTGACAGAGTTTCCAAAGGGGTCCTGACACGCAATCAACGATGTCATAAGGAAACTTACAAAATGAGCGTATTAAGTCTAAACTTGCGTTAGAAGCGCTCTTTACATCAGACTTGGGGAAAAAAAATTGGAAATAGTTAAAAGATCAAAAAATGACACAGAAATCCTTCGAACACATTGCTCAAATACTGTCTACACTTAGACACTTCTTCAGGGCCTAGTAATAAACTATTAGTTCCATCGGTATGAATCTCCTCTCTCCATCAAACCTGAAGATTGAAGCTTCATGCCATTAAAAATATAATAAAGCCCCCTGAAGGAACATTAAGTATGCTGAATGGTTAAGTACCAAATTTGAATAAACAGATAATACAAATTTTATTGAGTTTTATTTTACAGAGCTCTTTGTCTTATATTTATTCAAAATGCTAGTTAAACGTCACTAAAGACGAAAAATGAAATTATATATATTCATGCCTTTAAGTTCTTTAGGATTTTTAAAAACAAGTATTTCATAATTAACCACAAACTTCAATAGTTTCAAATCAGCTGGTCATTTTTTTTTTTTTCAAAACACAGATTTGGAATATCCCAGTTAGCCCCTTATCAACATCACTGTATACTCTCAGCAAGTAACAACTGACTAATGAACTAGTTCTGCGTAGGCCTAAAGTGCTAATGACAATAGAGAGATTAACACACTTATAAGTATAAATTTAACCAGGTGCATCTGACAAATAAAAATTTAAGACGAAATAAATAAAATTGAGTAAATATAAACCATAAAATAACGCTTGAATATTAATAGTGTATATAATATATTAGCTTATAAAATCAGATTTTACTTTGCCACATTATATTATTTACAATAATTTCAACGATTAGTATTTAGGTAACGTTATTTAATTAGCTTGGTTCTATTAAATATCATTTTTTTTTTTTACATCTGGGGGACCTTATGAATAAAAGAATGTTTATAATTTTTTCTTCTTTCTCCCTAATTTTTTCGCATAATAATCAGAAATTAAGTATTCATGTAATGAACAATTATAATAATAATTTTATATAACATGAAATAAATGAGAAAATGTAATAAATAAATAAAAAAGCTTTTTTTATATGCAAACAGTCAAGGCCCCTTGAGACTCTTCCCCGGAAAAGTTCTAATTCACTTTCCAGTTATGTTTTCAAACACGGGAAAACAACATTTCCTAAGAGCAATAGCGCGCCAGGTGTTAGCAACATAACTAAAATTCTCATCGAGTTTTAAAGTTCTTCGTAGAAAGGTAAGAGACGGAATATGATGTATATCAAAGATGGAAGAAAAAAATACAATATTTTTGTATGACTCAATATAAAATGTTTTAAATACATTTCTTGAATTAGACTTTTTTATTTTTATAACTACCATGACATTTAAAATAAATTTTACTTTATAAAATTCAAAAACTTTCTTTTGCATCTGATATACATATATTCTCAGGACACACGAAAAATAACGATCATGACTTTACCATCATATTTAACTAAATAAAATAAAATGGAAAGATCATTACCATGTACATAAAACACACACAGATATAGATATATATATATGTAGCGTGTGTATTTGTGTGTATATATAACGTATTGAGAGAACACCCTCACTAAGACATCCATATTCCAAAAGAAATATAAGTTATTCAGTTAATCAGACATTACAACTTCAGTGTATTCTTGTCCATAAGAATTTATATTAAGAAATAGATGACGTCATTGCAAGTGGTTTTAAAATTATTTTGCCAGCAATATCAGTTACATTTAAAATTACATATAAATAAAAATATATTTAAATCTTAGCCATGATATATTTTTTTACACAATATATACTTAGAAACTAAGATATGTTTTGTTCAATTTTAAACAGTGGCTATAATCCAGTGAAGAGAATAAGAGGCTTAAAATAATATGTAATTGAAAATCGTTCAAATATTAAAATCGATTTAATTAGGTGTATGTCAAGGGAGGTGATTAGATCGAAACAAGAGGTTGTAACATCCCCTCGCGGCTCTTCACCACCAAGCCAGTGGCCACTTTTGGCAAATGTATAATTTTTGTGAAACTACTTTAGTTTGTATCGATGTGAGACTGAAATTCCTCCTAAAAGCAGAATGGGCTCGGTCTATCTATTCTGGATAGTGTATCTCTCTAAGTAATGGTATGCCTATCAATAACACGGACTTATTCATTACTCTTGTCGCATTATTTACGACTACTTTTTGTCACGGGTTTTCCTTCACAAAGAACGGGAAACTGTGGCGAGATGTCTAACATATCATGTTTAAAACACATTAGTTCACGGGTTAACATTAGTTCACTTAACATCTTTATATTTTGACTACACGCAACTCGGACATATTTTTTTTCCAGATTTTTGAATTTTGTATGTCCTCAATCAGATCTATTTCCAGAGAAGATCCAGATTTTGAGTCGCCTCTTTGTCCAACTTCTTCCTCAACCTCCTCTAGAGACTTAGATGTGCTTCTCACATTTAAGGTGACCTAACTAATACATGTACCATTCTGAGTGTTATTAGTCCATCTCTTAGCTGAACAATCTGAAATCGCCTTTCTGATGCATGTTGTAATTTTTCAAAATAAATAACCTTAAATCAGAAACGTACATCACTCTTGCGTACCCAATAGAACAATACATGCGCTGCCTATCAGCAGAAATTAACTTCTAATCTATATACATATAAATTAATTTGCAGCTTCATTTATACTTTATATTAAGTTTTTTCTAACTAGTCCTGAATTAATTTTTTCAAAAATAGTCGAGGGCATGGAAGAAACTGACTTGAAAATAGATTAAATGTTTTTTTCCGGGATCTTTTATTATGAGTTTTAAAAATAAATTTTAATTTTAATTTATCGTAATTATGTGATGTAGGTCAGTCGAATTAAAATTTCTAAAGTTTTCTTTAGGTATGATCGTAGTCGTGATGCCTGTTTTGAAGAAAAAAAAAATTCATAAGATTCTTCAACGTTTGTCTATAACGCCTGTGAAGTGAAATTATAGCATTCGAGATCCCTGTGTATTGTTGTTTTAGGGAATATTAAGGATTTGGGATTTGGGAAGTATGTTCAGAATTTTCAGAAAAGTACTCTTAGCTTTGTTAACTTGAAAAAGTAGTGTATGTCATTTTTTATTCAAGATATATATGTTATGGGGACTGTAAATATGTTTATGAATTTTATTTTTTTATGGAAATATATTTACAAAAGAGGAAAAAAAGAGGTTTTTTTATGAGAGTTTGTGGTATACTCTCGCAAATATAATCATATTCCTGTCTCTCCCACAATATTTTATATTATTATTTTAACACGCTCAGACATTTTCAGTTACACAATAGTCATCTTTAGAAGAATTTGAGAAAAAGATTGTTCCTCCTTGGAATTGAGAAGCGCACGGAGTAAAATGAAACTTTTAAAGATGGCTGTTAAGCAGTCGATAGTATATGTTCAATAAAAACTTTTGAATGAGGGACAAAGGAAGGCTCTGAATTAATTTCTAAAAGGTTATTTAGTCTCGTCGAGGTGACGTAGGTGTTGGCTATTGTAGATTATTCTCATTTGTCTAAGAAAATTGACTTTTAATGCAATTTTTGATGTCACAGGGCTGTTGACTGAATCACTTGGATTATGTTTTATAAGATGAATTGTATGAGATTGCATTCCAATATGAAATATTCCATGAAAAAAGGATTTGTAATGATACGACTAACAAATAAGAAAATACATTTTTATGTTTTAGGCAATAAATAATTAAATACATTTTTATGTTTTTTTACAAGAGATTTTTAAATAAAAGTGGTCTAACTCCAAAAGAGAACATACTGAGATGAGAAGTCAAGTTGATCAATAATCAATAATTTATCACTCAAGTACTCAATAAAGTTCAGTCTATCTTTTTAACGTAAAGCATTGAAACTATAGAAATCTAATCCAGAACAGTCTTCAACTAATGCTAATAATTAAAAATAAATAGCAATAAGTAAATTTAAGTTAATGAAAATATATGTACAGTGTGTATAGTAGTCTAGATTGCTTTTGGATATTGTCACTTAAAGAGTAATATTTTTTTTTACTCTTATTACTTATTTCTATATAACTAAATATATTTAATTGATCTCTAACAGTATTTTGCATTAATTTAGTAATTTATAAATGCATTATTTCTTTAATTAAGAAATCATCAAAAGAACATGACTCACATATTGTCGGTTGACATTTTCTAAAGATGACGAGTTTATGAAAAGTGAAATATTACAACAAAACATAATATGTTTTAAAAATATTTTCATTAGACCAGTTAACGGCAATAGAGTTTCAGGGAAGAAATACATATAAGCATGCGATTAATTGCTAACCACTGGAAATGGTGTGTAGGAGGCACATCGTTGTGGCCCCTTCCATTTCTATTTTTCTTCATTCGATGAATAATGGAACCACATCAGGGCAGTGCCTTTCCAGAAGCACTCGAAGTAATTTCTAGGTCATTTCAAACAGTTGCACAGAAAGAAAAAAAAACTGCGTATTGAACTTAATACTTAGGCTTAGCTGTCCACCGCCTTAACAACTGTACCACGAACTCTATATTTTAATGAATGTTAACTTAAAGCGATTACATATTATCTTTGGAGAAAAATTGTGAAATTTCATTTTATTTTAAATTCCCATTTTATTTAATTTTTTAGAAATTAATAAATCTTTATTTATTACATTCATTCTTCCCCGTTCTAATTCA
>KZ808541.1:163769-177284 GCA_000696205.2 Oncopeltus fasciatus | reverse complement strand
TATATATATATAAAAGTTTCACAAAGAGGATGGATGAGAAAAAGGCTGAGTTTCTAATGGGATTCACCACAACATAATTATGGGCTATAAATGGAGTAACTACAGGCCTTGGGAAGTTTGCTTAACACATGGCTAGAATGTGGATTAGAGAAGATACTAATTGTAAAAAAAGTGAGAAGGTAGAGGGTATATAGGCCATTTCGTAGGGAGATGGAAAAGTATGTCATACTAATGTTTGTAGTTTTTGGACATAAATAAATAGCAAAGTTCAGGATATTTTGTGATATTTTACACATTCTTAATGTTATTAATTAAATTTAAACAAGTATTAAGAAGTAAATTAATTTAATTTCAAATGAAAAGAATCTTAAGAAAATATTTTTTTAATGCATACCAAATGGAGCTTTAGCTTTAACAGGATTCAATCCTTCCAATGGAGGTCCCATTCCATTTTCATTGACAGCCATTATTCTAAACAAATATTCATTTCCTTCAATAAGCCCTTGTGCTGTGAATGTTGTATCTTTACAAGTTGTTGAAATGCATATCCAATGGGTACTATTAATATCTCTTCTTTCAATGACATAATGTGTAATATGAAGACCTCCATCGTAGCTAGGAGGTTTCCATGATATTGTGCAAGTATGTTTAGTAATTTCTGAGGCTTCCAATGGTCCAGTTGGTGCATCAGGGATTCCTTTAATAAACATTATAATATATCAATTAAAATTTGTGTATAGAAAAATATTTCTATAAGAAACGAAAAATTGTACAGATACCTGTTATATAGATATTGCAACTTTGTGAGGCAGTACCACTCTCATTTTTCAAAGTCAAAGTATAAAATCCTGCATCTTCAGCTTTCACTTCCCGTATCATTATTACTACATAATCATCAAATATAACATATTTGATATGATCTGAAGGCAATATTTCTCTTTTATCTTTTTCCAGAACAGCTTCCATAGGCTGATCACCAGTGTACATGACCTTAAATTTACTATTTTCTCCTTTAGGAAGGTACAAAGACCCAGGCATATGATTGATTCTTGGGGGATCTAGAAAATTAAATAAATTTAATTAAACAAAAAAATAAATATAACTGTCATGAAAGAATTAATATTTGAATACTTAATTCAGTATTTGAATAGAGACCAGTATTCATTATTTATTTAAGAAAAATTTGCTTTGATATATGCTCTTAAGGGTACAAAATTATTTTTTAAAGACTTACTTCCAACTTTAATGTGAGCCGAGGTAGTAGAATGCCCAACTAAATTGTATGCTTCACATGTATAATCACCTTCATCAACCTCTGAAACCTCATTGAATATTAGCCTGAATGTGCCATTGGAAGATTCAATTTTAAACTTCCCTCCTCCAATAAGTTCCAGACTATTCTTCATCCATCTTGCTTGAGGGATTGGTGTTCCTTGTGCTTGGCATTGAAGTGTGAAAGTCTTGCCAAGCGGTATCACTTGACTGTACAAAGGTTGGATAAATGTTGGCTTTTCTCCACCTTCCGTTTCACAGATTCTAACTGGTGTAGTACAAGAACTTGGTTCACTTTTACCACAACTATTATAAGCTATAACCCTGAATTCATAGTCAGCATGCTCAATAAGGTTAAGAGGTGTAAAATTGGTGTCAACAACATTATAATCATTGCATTTTACCCAATTCACAGTTCCAATTTCTCTCTTTTCTATGATGTAACCCAAAATTCTTGAACCTCCATCTGATGTTGGTGGTTCCCATTTTAAGTCAACATAGTTTTTGCCTACTTTAATAACAGATGGTGATCCAGGAGCTGATGGAACCTTAATTTTTCCTTTAAGATGAAGTGCTGCTGAACTGGAAGAAGGTTTACTAAGACCAGCTGCATTCTGTGCCCGAACTCGAAATTCATAGGTATGACCAAGAGTAAGACTATGCACAGCATATGTAGTATCCTTTACAAGGTAATCATGAACAGGTCGCCACTGAGCATCATCACTAGTGTCTCTAGAATAATAAAATAAGAGCATTTTAATATGACTTAATAACATAGCAGAAAATAAGAATATCTATTTTTTCTAACTTTTTTTTGGTGACAATCATAAAAGTAAAAAGGAAGAGGAACTACTAAATAAATGGTAAAATACATTTTTTTATCTGTTTTACTCATTATGGCAAATGGTTTTAAACTACACATCCCCCACTCTCACTCTCTCTCTCTCTCTCTACTCTCTTTTTCTCCCCCTCCCCACCATTTCCCTCTCCTACAACAAATCCTACCAAGGCTCTATCTCCCACTAGCCATTCTTAACTGGGATACCTTTTCCCAAGTGGGACAGTANCCCCCCCCCCCCCCCTCACTGAATTTACATTTAAAGTACTTTTCTTTAGATTTTTTCTTTTTCTATCGCATATACAATCCACATTGCACAACACTTTCCTTTCTGTAAGTGAATGCCGTCTTAAGATACCTTCTGCCCCATTAGCCAATAAGAAGGATTATTTCTTTATTAATGTTGGAAAGGCGCTAGAGGTTTTTTAATGAAAAAAAAATTTAAATAAATAATCGTTAAAATCTACGTCTTAATTGATTTGTGGAAAAAAAATGAGAGAACTTATAATAATATTTAAAATTTATTTATATTGCAATAAAACATCCTATGAAAAAAGGAACTAGTTTTGCTAAATGAAAGCTGTAGTATGAACTAAATACATATAATGTATTATATATAAGCACTAGCTTATGCATTAAACATATTCATCAATGTAAAAATGTTTCATAAATCCATTTTGAATAAAATTATTCTTACTTAAGTTCAAGTTTGTAGCCTTGAATTTTAGAACCTCCATCATATCTTGGTCTTGTCCAATTTAGTGTTGCAGTGGTGTTATCCCAGTCTGAAATGATAGGAGCCCCCGGGGGCTCAGGAACAGTAAATGGATACTTGGCAGTGATCGGACTGTCCATTTCAACTGGATCAGAAATACCATACTGATTTTCAGCTCTGATTCTAAACAGATATTTTTTATTTGGTTCAAGACCAAAAATATCATAGTGACAATTTCTTACAAAACTGCTAAACTTCACCCAAACCTGTAAACAAAAAAATAATTAGAAAAAATATAATGTATGTAATAAACATTTAACAGTTTTTTGATAAAATTTTCTTACTCCAGTTGAACTTTCCAATTTTTCAACAATGTAATTTGTGATAGGAGATCCTCCATCATCTAAAGGTGGCCTCCATGCCAGACTACAAGTCTCAGGAGTAATGTCAGAAACGTCAATTGGCCCTTGAGGAGGAAGCGGCTTATCTAAAAAATAAAATAACTATTTAATATAATCCAATTTAAGTTTAATTTAAATTAAATAAAAGCTATTATAATAGTCATACATTTTTTCACACATACAGTTTTTAAAATCAGGCTATTTTTTTTACATTCATTAATCTTTATTGATTCTTAAATATAATTAATTTATAACCTTTGTTAATTCTTATAAACTGTCAGTTGTCTGCAATTAATCAATTTCAGAGGCAGAGAAAAGGAGAGAGGTTTATCAAAGTCCCAATTCCAAAGTAAAGATTTTGCTATAACAATTTTTTAATCTGGAAAGGGCTGGTGCTAAATGTTGGGCATTTTTATAAAATTATGAAGAAATAAATTAGACAAATGGGAAAGAGAAAATAACTTTATAATAACTAATATCGAATAGAGTAGCCTTTTAACAAGAAAAAACAGAGAAAAAAAAAAGTCTAAATATTTGCCTTCTTCTATTAAAGGTAGAATAATTCCTAAATTTCTTTAAGGTAGGATACATTTTTTTTTGTATCTACAAAGATACCAGAAATAATCCTTAAAAACATATTTCACAATAATGAGGAGTTAAATACAACAATTGAAATAAATAAATAAAAATGAAAAAAGAGAAACAAAGCTGCTATATCACTATCACTGGCAGTGAAACAAACACCCTAGAATAAACATTGTTCCTTTTTAATATTCTTCCCTCTTATCCCTATTATCAATTTAAAAAAANTTAGGATTTTGGATTGAAAGGACTGTATTCTTTGGATGTTGGATGGTTTAGCAGTTCCCCACAGTTCGACTCCATACATCCAGATAGGTCTCAGTAACATCTTATAAATGGTAAGTATGTTGGTCACAGTTAAGGTTGACTTGCGGCTTAGTAGCTTGTAAAGTTGTCCAAGTCTCCTATTTAGTTCCTGTCTTTTTATTTTTGTATGTGTGTTCCATGTTAGACGGGAGTTGAGATGAAAGCCTAGGTACCTGACACAATCGGAAGTTGGGATAGGGATGTCATTAAAGTAAATTCTGCTAGGTTGTTTCTTCCTTAGTGTGAACGTGACAAAACAGCATTTGCCTTCGTTGACCTTAATGTGCTTGCGGTGGCACCAATGCTGTATGTCCATCAGATGGAGATATTGCCTGGCAGTAAGTGAGTCAGCATCAGTAGAAATAATTGCTTGGTCATCTGCAAAGTTGCTAGGAGTGTGCATTTATATTTATGGAGACATGTTTAATTTTATTTGATAGATTAAAAATTATGAGACAGTCTAACTCATCTCCTTTTTTTTCAGTATTATCCATGTAGCAATTTTTCTTCGCACTTGAATGTAATATACATAATTATTTGATGATTTTAGTTGGGGTTCGGTCAAGGTAGATCCAAAAAAATACAAATTAAAAAAAGTGTATTTTTTTAAAAAGATTATCTGCCAACTAAAATCATCTAATAGTAATATCTATGGTAAAAAAACTCTCCATTTGTAAGAGTGGTATATGGTGTTACCTCCACATGGTATATATGGTGTTATTTTCTAACTAATGTTAAATCATTTCCTTCAGTAATTTTCAGGAATTGACAATTTGTTGATTGATGAGTGATTACTTTAAGAGTATATTTCTCATAATGTTTCAATACTAAAACTTCATCTTCATTTATATCCCTCTTTTATTTTATTAAAGCTTGATCCAGCTGATTATGGACTCAAAATCAATCTGTTGAATATTTATATACTTCCTGAGGTGGTTTCATTTAAATGCATTCTTCATTTCATCTGTGTAAATGCTGAATTATTTTAGTGTTCTTTTTAAGTTTTAAATTTCATATTACTTGAATTTGTATATTGTATTTATATTTTAATTTTTTTAATATTTGGCATTATACTTAATATATAACCTAAAAAAGAAAGTAAATATTCTAAAACCTTCACGTCAGTCTAATTCTTTCACTTGTGCCCATTCTTCAGAATACCATATATCTATGATCAAGTTTTGACTTTTTCCAAAACACTTTGTTTTTTCAGGTGACACTCGACTGGGTCTAATGTGGACTTGTATGACAGTATATAACAGGCCCCAGATATGTTTTACTCCAAGCTTGCAACCTGAGTGGTTGTTGGCCTTAATTTGCATCTTCATTGGCTGCATATGTATTACAACAACAATTATTCTCCTCATATCTTCTCACTGGGATAGGAATGTAGTCCCCTATGCTAGATGGGTTGGCTTTACGGCAAGTAAGTACTCTGGAAGTTATACTCATTATTTTTACAATTTCTTTGAAGAAAACATTATTTAGTGCATGCAGTGATGTAAATGGAGATTTAAAGGAATTATCTGAAGCCATCTAATTCAATTTATTATTAAAAAAGTTTACATATTTGGCCGGTACTGACTTAACATTATGAGATTAGTTGGCATGTGTGCATGATTTTGTATAAATTGATTTTGTGTTTTAATAAATACATAACAAGTAAAATAAAATATATTAAATGAAAAATAAGAGAAACTGAAAATTAAATTCCAAAGTCTCCCATTTAAAGTATCTTCTTTCTCTCATGTAAGTTGTATAACATACAGATTTTTAATGAAATAAATTATAGATCCTGATATTTTTTTTTCATTTATATAATTATCAAGTGGGGGTTATGACCCATTCTCTCCAGCTGGCTTTTCCAATTATATAATTTCAGTGGTCTTGGGCTCAAACAAAAGCAAATCATAAGATTCCTAAAGGCAATTTAAGATCACAATAACTAAATATGTAAAGAGAAGAGAGACAAAATAAAGAATCAGTAATGATGTGACTATATTAGTAAACAGTTATTAAGTCACTTATTGGTAACGAGTATAAAACTACTTTTCTGTTGGAAAAAANTCAGCAGTAATATTTTAAATAACATTTCATGTAATTTAAAATTTATAATAAATATTGGATGAGTTAATTCATTTATTTACACTAAATAATAAACATTTATGGCATTAAATAAAATAACATACATGGAGGAACACGACACCATATTCTATCTGACGACGAACTCCATGGACCTTGCCCAGCAGCATTTACAGCAGCTACTCTGAATTCATATTCATGATCTGTTATCAAGCTGACAACCCTAAAATAATATAATTCACAATTTTAATTTAGTTAAAATTATTTAAGAATTCTTACTTTTGACTTCTAAGACAGTCTGTCTCTAGCAGAATATTAATTTTTAAAGACTCTATTATAGTTAATAGCCTATAAATTTCTACTAAATGTAAAATAAAATTATTAATTGAGCAAATTAATACAACATAAATGTAACAATACATTTTTTTCTTAGTTATATATATGTGTGTATATATATATATACCTCCAAAACAAAAATATTGTATTTCTCTCTAGTCCATAGATTTCTAATTGAAGCATGCCCCAGTGCAATCTTCTAAGATGCGACAGAAGATTTGTAGAATGTGAATTGCTAAAAAGGGATTGGGTAAGGATTAAATGATTAGGGAGTCTTAAGTAGACTATGGAAAATTGTGTTAGGATGGGATTTCTAAAAATTTGCAGTAGGGATTCAGTTTTCTACACCCTGAAGCAGGACCTGGGTTATAAAGGAGCACTGGTGTTATTTGGCATTGATCCTCAAAATAGAAGCCATTATTCAAAATTAGTAGCATATAAGTGAGACTGTCAAATACAATTTTATTCATTCATTCATTAAGTAATATATAATTTTATTTGGAAAAAAAAAAAAAAACTAATTTGAACAACCTACTAGATCAAACATGTTTGTAAAGATCAGGACATACTTTTCCAATTTTTCTTTTCAATTAAAATTTTCTCAAATTAGCAAATTTTAAAGGAATGAGCTATTGAGGTTGTTCCCGTGGCTGATTTATTAAAATTAAAAAAAAAATTAGTTCTCCAATCCAATCAACAACACTAAAAATCATTGTACATAATATGTGAGTGCAGTGGTGTGTGAGTGTCAAAAATCCATTGGCCAGTTTTCAATTTTTCTTAATGAAGTTTGGCAAATAGCTGTTAAATCCATAATAAAAGGATGTGTGTTATTGAGCAAAATTTTATCAATAAGCGTGAGGGATTAACTGCAATATCAATTACGCATAACAATCTTCTATTTATTTATTTATGTGATTACACTTTAATAACTATACCTTTAATCTTCATTGTTCTCTCCAATCTGTGAATTAAATTTCTTCATTTACTACCATTTATATCCTCCATCTTTAATGAAACTTAGATAAAATGCTTGGATTATGCAGGAACTGCATAACAAATTTCTATTATCATTTAAGCTAGTGTAGTAAAAATGCTGGGTTATTTTATATAGACACTATAGTTGAAACAGTTTGATAGATATTAAGGTTAATTCTTTTTAAATTAGACAAAAGTTTCAGACTTTTTTCATTTCAGAGTCTACAATATTTGTCTATAATAGTAACCTGTCAAAACATTTTTTGTCATATACTTTTAATCTTATATCCCTTTATAAGTTTTAAGTATAATGAACACTTCAGTTTTGATGGGCTTTTATTATAGACAAATTCAGAGTCATAAAAATAAACTAAAGGCCACAAAATACTGTCTCAAATGTTGATAAGTTAAATGAAATAAAGGAAGTGAAGACATAGCTGACTCTATACTTCTAAGCTGTAAAATAAGAAAAGTATTTTAAAATACTGGTTATAATAGTATGAGTTTAAAAAAAAAAGTATTTAAAAAATTAATATTTGAAGAAATTTTTTTGCATAAATTTATTTTTTGACTTTCTTTATTTGAAATGTTAATAAGAGAAGTACAATCGATCAGATTTCTCATGTTTCATTTGAAAATGTATTAAAAGTAGATGATTTATTTGTGCTTAAATATCTAGGGATGGTTAAGGCATGGGCGGGAAGGCATACATTTCTTGTTTTATTCTTATATACATTTGTCTTAGAAAAAATACCTTATACCTGAATATTATTGGATATGGAAGGTTTGTGTTATAACAGTTATGATAATAAAGTTATTCATGATTATAAAGTTATTCACTTTTGTCTTCCTATAAATCCTCACCCCTCCTGATCCTCTAACTATATTTTCCACATCTGTATAATAATAATAGTAATAATAAATAAAAAAATATCAATGATATAAAGAATCAATGAAGCCTATTCACCAAATTTGGCTTCTGTGTTTTAATAATGATTACTTTGTCCAAAAATTTGTACAGCTCCAAAATAATAATGGATATTTGTAATTTAAGGATGTGTATATTCTTGGTATGTATCATTTTTTTGCTTTGAGTCTTAAATGTGGAAACATCACCTGACTGTTCAACATTTTAGATTATAAGGGATGTGCAGTTATCTTCAAATCCTCCAAAAGGTTTTAAAATAGTTTCTACTGCTTTTTTGCTTACTTATTTCATCAGAAAATTAAAAATATATCTTCTAGTTTTATTATTATTTTGGAATTGTTTTAAAGCTAAAAGCTTAAATTATATCATTCTTTACTTGTCTCTANGTATGCCTAGAAGAACCCGGGATGTTATTCAAGCAAGGGGAGGCAACACTCGGTACTAATGACTCACATTTCTTAATAATAGAGTGTTATTTTTCGTTTAGAGTGTGTTTATTTTTTTCTAAAAGTGACCATTTTTCTTTTCTTTTTCAATAAAGATTTTTTTACCCACTCATGTTGTGTTTTTTACCCTTTATTCTTGGTATACAACAAACAGAATATATCACAATAAATAAAGGTGAGCAAATTGTGACCTTTGACCTGTTATAAAAATGTTTATATGCATTTTTCAGGTAAAATTCCAGGTGCGCCGGTTTTTTTGTCCCCCAGTTTATAATCAAAAAGAAGGCTGATGGAGACAATTTATCAAAGAAGAAGGACAGAAAGGAGAGAAATTAAAACTTATGAGAGATATGAAGTTTTGTCATGTGCCGGACAAGGGACGATTAAAATAGGAAAGCTTGCAGCTCAGGAGGGCATAAAAATAGCATACAAACCTGTCGGTAGTCTCAAATCACACTATTCAAGACCCAAAGATAGAGTTGAAAAAGAAGAAAAATGTGGGGTGTATTCATTGGATTCTACCTGTTCAGTGGTATACAAAGGTCAAATTGGGCGTCGCTTGGGGACCAGTGAAAGAACATCAATCAACATCTTCCTAACCGTCAATGTTCAAAGACCATATCAGGAGTAGTGGTCATGAATTTGAAGGTGCACAAATGCAACATCTCCACGAGGCAAAGAAGGGGTCTAGATTGGACTTGGGGAAGATGGAGACAAGAAAGGCGTGCATGATTATAGGAGACCTCTGCCTGAATTTATGAGGCACAATGAACAAGGTGACACCCTGGTAAGCCTAGTAGCAGCTGAGGAGATAGAGGATGAAAGGGGTAGGCCACGGGGAAAAATTGGACTCCGACCCTCCAGAATAAAACCACCAGTACCCATGGAGGTGCTCTGTCTGCAACCACATTCGACCTGGTCAGTTTCCTGAATGGAATTTAATTATTATAAAATAGGCTGTGACAATTTATTGACTATGCTTCCTCCAGTTTTTTTAAAAAAATGTTATAGGTTTTATATTTATTGGTTTATGTAAAATTATTTGTTGTTTTTAATCAATTTTATGTACACATATTTATTTATTTATTTTTATATATCATATTATTCACAAATCATTGTTTTTGTTACAGCCTGAAGATGCGGATAGCTGTGAAACTGGTTGCTATAAAGTTTTTAAAAAGCAGGAAGACGCTTCCTTATGAGAAAAAGAAAAGAAAAAAGAAAATGCTTACTTATGAGTTGTGCTAGGCAGCAAAGCATGAGCTGCTTTAGTCCATTTATCTTCAGTTATAAGACGTTTTTCCAATATGTAACCAGTGATAGGTGAGCCACCATCATGCCTAGGCTTAGCCCAGGTAACAGTTATAGATTCTTCATCTGATTCGACATATCTTGGAGCACCAGGGGCTCCAGGAGGGTCTGAAACAAAAATGAATGGTTGATTAAAATTTATATTGTTCTTTAAAAGTGAGATAACATAAACTCACACAACTAAGGGTGAAAAAGAAATAATCCTTTCTGTCTACATTTTTCATATCTACCACCCACATTCATTGTCATTAAGAGTTCCTTTGGGTACTGAATAGAGATATTTTCCTGCAAGCACCCCTTAACCTGATGATAGCATAATGGGTTGAAATAATAATAATAAAGGCTGGAAAGGCTATACTTTTTTAAACCTTAGTATTTATATTTTTTAATATTTTTGTTATTAGGAAAACAGACATCCATTCTAATAAGACCATTTATTTATATTTAAAAAACTCTAAGGGAATAAAACTAAATTGAAAAAGTTAAAGGATGACTAAATAAAACCAAAACAAAGAAAAAACAAAAGATCACCATTATATTGATACAAGATTATAAGACTCAAAGCAATTATGAATTCTTTAATTACTGATCATTTAACTCTCGGAAAATAATCTGTATATGATTAAAACTAAGTCAGTTGAATTTCCTTTATACGATTATTATTATTGCTATTAGATTAATTATAATCTTAAATTCAACCAGCCTTTTCTGCACTCACATCCACTCCCAGGGTTAAATAAATGTATATAATTTAAGTATGTTATATATGTATGTATACACACACACACACACACACATATATATAATGGGTGCTAGGAAATACTAATTACCAAATGGATGTCTTGCTTTAATAGGATCAGTTGTTACAGCAGGGTCTGATGTTCCATAAAGATTTTCAGCCATTACTCTGAAGTCATATTCTTGGCCTACTTTCAAGTTTCTTACTCTACAAAATGGTACTGTACAAAAACTGCTGACCTATAACCAAAATTAATAATATTAAATTAACGACTTTACATTCGCAATCCTGACACTGCGGGTTCAAATCCCGCCCAGGTCAATTTTTTATTTATAAATAAAAGCTTGTTCTAAGTTATGGGTGGAAACCTGTAGATAGCCCCTCCCTCCATAACACTAATTGGTTGAAAGGGAGGCTAACACAATAAATAAATAAATAAAAGACTTTAAATTATTGGATGGATCCACAAGTGGATAACAAAAAATAAAGAACTCCAACTTAACAATGATTTAGTGGCACATTACATTTTTAACTTATTTCAATATGTTCTATAAATTTAATTGGAATATAGTTCATTAACTTTCTGAATTATTACAGGTCATATGTTCTAACTTATTTATTACTGATAAATCTTTAAAAATTGTGGTCACTTCCTAGTAATAATATGTTTCTTGAATTAAATATGTCATAAATCAGATTTGCATGGATCTACTTATTTTTAATGCTTTAGTGGAATTATTGAACCAACCTGTTTACATCTAACTTCTAACAAAGATAATTAGTTGTGAAAATATTTATATCCGTGAGTTCGGCATCAGTCCATACTACAAGTACTCATGATCAGTAGTCACAGAAAGCCAATCATGCCATAGGACAAAAAGGCCATTACATAAACCAAATCTTAAACATTTTACAATTGGAATGAAGGTGTAAAATATGAAGACAATTATTCTAATGAAAATAATATATTATGAGGACAAAAATAAATCCAGGGAAATAAACCCAGGGTTTTAGCCTGTGGATATATATAATATTCACTTGGACAAATAAAATAAAAAAATGGGTATAAATATTTACATTTCAACCAAAGATGAAATTTGTTTAACAATTATTTCTCCAAGCTCTAGGCTATAATACTATAGCTATTGAAAGCTAAATATATTATAGCTACTGAAAAGATCTATAATTTCTTACAGGCTCAATTAGGTAGTTTGAGAACAGTAGTTGAAAGTAGAACACTACCCATAAGCCTGTGCTTTTAAAATACAGCATAGCATTGGACAAGAGACATTTTATTGACTCAACAGACTCAGATGGTATAAATAATATCATAGATACTTTCTATAAAAAAGTATTCATGTGACATTTAGAAAAAGCTGTATTTTGAAGAACGTTAAGTAATTTCTATAGATAAAAAAATACAAAGTCAAAGCAACTGAAAAGATAAATACTTTTACAATTAGACAAAGTTACCTTGGTCCAAGTGGAAGATCGTGTTTCTCTCTTTTCAACAATATAATTCGATACGTCTACTCCTCCATTATCTTTTGGTGGATTCCAGAACAAGGTCAGAGCATCTCCTGCAAATTCATCAGCTCGAAGATCTTGGGGAGGAGATGGGCGGTCTAGAACTTTCACATGGAGTGTAGCAGTATCAAACCCATATTGGTTTTTCAACTGTAAACGATACTGCCCAGTGTCAGAACGTAGTGCATTTTTAACTATCAAACTAGCAGAGTTGGGAGTTAACTGTAAAAGAAAAGAAAAAAGTCAACTAAAAGCCTTACAAATTATAATCCTCATTAATCGTCTCAAAAACTCAATACTACCTGCTTATGAATTCTATCTTCATCAGTCATTACAGCATCATTAACTAACCATAATGCTGTAGGTTGAGGGAATGCAACAAATGGAATGTGAATTGAAAAATCTTCTCCCGCTCGCACAGTAATATCTCTGACACCTCCAAGATCCATAGTGGGTTTGTTTGGCTGCTCTTTAACAAGTATATTCATGCTAGGCCTGCTTGGATTTGAAGGGCCAACAGAATTAACAGCAATTATTCGGAACTGGTATTCCTGCCCCTCTTTAAGATCAGAAACCTAGAAAATATTTTGGAATAAATAAAAATTAAAAAATTGCCAATCAATACATTCTGAAAACTTAATCTAAAATAGTGAATAAAAATATACATACATCCAATAATAACTCATTTTCAGAAAAATACAGAGGAAAGATTTAGTGACAAATTAAGTTTCATATTTATTGTATGTTGACTTAAATAGTTGCTAACTCTCCAATTGCTATAAACTTTAACAAAACCATTATTGTCATTCACAATAAACTAAAGGAATTAAATGCATACGTGAGTTTATTAAGAAGTTTTTATATGCAATAAGCACATGTGCAAACATAAAACTAATTCTCTCTAAGACAAGTGAAGCCAATCTCGATTCTAATTGGCCCACTTATGGTTTTTTTTTTATAATTAATTCCCATAAATAAATTTTTGTAGCAAAAAAAATTTATGTCTTCTAGAACATCATATTAAAATTTGGGCAACCATTCATAATGGTTTAAT
>KZ808541.1:150364-161263 GCA_000696205.2 Oncopeltus fasciatus | reverse complement strand
GTCCTTGTGGTGGAATGGATTAATTTGCATTCCAGCCCGGATAGCAGGAGGTCCAGGTTCGATTCCTGGCGAGGACAGATAGTTTTTTATTTTCTGTTCCCTCTCATTAATTGTTTAATAAAAAATAATAATTTACGTGGGATTAAAAACCACAACAAAATAAAATATTTATAGAATTTCTTTAAAGTGCACTTACCCATACATTTGTATGGGGAACCTAATTTGACCACCCAAAAAAGGGTTTTAATAATCAAATAAATTGTTTCCATCTTAATCTTTCTTTCTTTTTTCCCCTTAATACACAAAAAAATTTGTTTGAACTATCTCTATGTTTGTTCAATTTAAGATCAGATTGATTTGCTCACTACAGAATTAAAATTAAGAATTGAAATTAAATTATCACCATCATCATTAAACCTCATTCTATGATTGCAAGCAAGCCATAAAAAATTTTCAAATTTGTGTAAAAAGCTACTTGGTTTTGCATGTGTGTAGGGCTAATAATTAATAATACTGAACATAAATAAACCTAATAGCAAACAGTGAGCCAGTAATTTACTCATTTGATATGAAATATTCTGGACTCAAGTTCTACCATTGATTGAATAAAATATCAATCCATCTAGAATGAGAATTTAGTTAAATAAATAGTCTCCACGCTGCTTAATTTTGTTTGTATTATATGAATGTCATAATGCTATGTGATTTTAATAACCTTAAATTCTAAAATTTCTTCATGACAAAAACAATTAATTGGCTGAAGAATGAATGTTATACCGTGAAAAAAAGTTTTGAAATATATAACTCCTTTGCCAAATCACCAGATCTCTGATATCAGTGTAAAGAGTAATTATTCATATAAATTTAATAGAATCAGAAAACTTATTTAATTAACTAATTTAATTATACATTTTATTTATCAAGGCAAGTAAAAAAAAAAATCAATAATTCCATTATTTTTGTTAAAAGCTACTCATTGACAAAAAAAAAAAAATAGTAAAATTAAAATATACTCAGTAAAATACTTACTCTTCTGTTCTTTTGCAATTATAGGATCAGTGGGCTTGCTAGGTTTCCCAGGTCCAGCTTCATTAACTGCAAGGACTCTGAACTCATACCGTAATCCTTCATGTAATCCTTGCACAGTGAAGAAAGTGTTGGGTGTTGGAAAGTTATTTACTTTCACCCAGTCACCACCACGTTCCCGTTTTTCAATATAATATCCTAAACAAATATTGATATAATTATGTTCAATTTATAGCTATTAGATTCAATACTGTGAATTTTGAAAAAACAAATATAAATATTTAATAAATGGCACATAAAATATATACTAAAGATAATCTAATGGGACTTGACATTCGTAATGGCTGCCAAGCCTTAGCCAGGCTCTTTAGAACAGCCAAGACAGCACAAATAAGCTTTTAGTTTTAAATAATGATCTATTGACAATAAAGGGAAAATGTTACGAAAAGCCTCAGCTCCACACAAGACAAGTCATTTTATTGAGAGTAGGCAAAAAAGGAGGGAAATGAAGACCCTAATGTATGGGAAAATTGCCCAACCTAAAAGTAACCCTAAAATTTTCCCCATTAATGGTCTCAAAATAATTTCAAAGCTATCCAAACAAATCTCCATCAGACTAAAAATGCTTTATATGGGATGTATTGAGTTTTGTATGCCTTGAAGTAAGCCTCACTTTTGTACCATCAACTCATGAGGTTTGTCCTGGAGGCAAATATGACTCAAGTAGATAAAAATATAAATATAAAAATAACTCGGAAGGGTTCATTAATGAAGCAAAAAGTCTGGGTCTATGGAAGAATACAAGGGATCCCTAACAGTCTATATAAATCCATTAGTAAGACTAAAAGACAAACTTGGAGAAAATTCTGTGAGGGGGATTAAATAGTATTCATTAATATTGTCGTGATAGCTCATTGTTATTACTTAAAACTGGTATAGTGTCCATTGGAGAGTGGGGCCTCTTTTACCCAGAAACTGTTTTGTGTCCCTTTGGAATGTAGGGCCCTTTCCTTTTTCCCATAGGGTCCTTTTTCCCAAAGACTGTTTTTGTGTCCTAGCTACCAGGAGGTCCACTAGCCATATGGAAGTGACAATTCATAGTGTCACATCTATTAGGAAAGCTAACTCCCTTCCTAATTGGGACTGTTCCCAAGCATAAATCGTCACCCTTAGGGGACGGTCAACCCCTGACGTCACAGTTTTGTCTCATAAAAGAGCTGTCCGCGAGACCCCCAGTCAGTCTCTCCTCTTCTTCCATAGCTCAATCACGACAACCGTCCGTAGGACTAATTGTAAGTATTCTATATTTTCTAAATCTAAACTTTGTTCAACTACTCTTATTCGGTGTGCAGGCTAGCACTGAACGCACCTATTGTATTTTAACTTGTTAATTTACACTTTAATTATAGAATAATAACCAAAACTACAAGTCTTTTGACTTATTTTAAACCTTATTATCCTATAAAGAGGATTGGAAATAGGCCTTCTCCTATTTACCCTGGTGGCAGCGGACTCCTGTTTCCATATTTTAACCTGTTATACGACAATATTCATTTCCCTGATTTTGATGGCTTGCAGAAAATTTCAGAGTAATGCACTGTGGATAAATAAATGATTAAATCCTCAAGAAGGATAAGAGGGTATTTATTACAGAAAGAATTGGATAGGAATAAGTACAGTGAAACCCTACAAGCCTCCAGAAGGTGATGGAATATACCCAGCTCCTCCAAAGATCTTCAAAGCCAGCTTTATTTGAGGTATATATTCAGCACTTGGCATGAATGGTTTTCTTCCTTAAGAGGGACATGGGAAGGGAAGTGACCCAAAGGTGTATTGTCCAATCAGTTACTTGTCTAACATATATAAAAACATTTTTAGATATAGAGGGAGCTTTTGACACCTCACCCAAAGGTGGTGTCCATAAAGGACATACCAGGTATGCAAGTTTAAAATGTCGTTTTAATTCCAATAGAATGCGCTCTTAGCCTATTGAAGGATTTGCTTATCTCTAAACGCTATTTTGTTTGTTAGTCATTTGTTTACAAAAGTCAGTTGTTTTTAAGTCGTTTACGTGGATGTATCATACCTTTCTTTGGTGTTAAAAATGTCTAATTTTAAGCCAAATAAAGAGCATTTGCGGCATGTTATGATTTTCTTATTTAATCAAAAGAAAAAGGCATCTGAATGTCATCGAATTTTTGTTGAGACTTATGGCGATCTTGCTCCAACCGTCAAGACATGTGAACGTTGGTTTCAACGTTTCAAACGTGGTGATTTTGATGTTACTGATCAAAAACGAGAAAATCGACCAAATCGACTACAAGCTTTTCAAGCCCGGCGAAACAGTCAATACCGAGCGCTACCGACAACAAATGATCAATTTGAGTCACGCATTGATCGAAAAACGCCCAGAATGGGCTCACAGGCACGCCAAAGTCATTCTTCAGCATGATAACGCTCCTGCACATTCAGCCAGATTGACTAAGGAAACGATTTCTTCGCTTGGTTGGGAACTCCTACCCCACCCGCCGTATTCACCTGACCTGGCCCCTTCTGATTATCACCTCTTCTCATCGATGGGACACTCATTGGCGGAGCAACACTTCAACAATTTCGAAAACGTACGAAAATGGCTCGATGAATGGATTTCAAATAAAGATGAAGCATTCTTTTGGAATGGTATCCATATATTGCCCGAGAGATGGACAAAATGTGTAGAAAGCGAGGGCCAGTACTTTGAATAAAATATATTATACTTTTTTTTAAATTACTGTGTATATATTTTAAGAAATAAACGACATTTTAAACTTGCATACCTGGTAGAACAAAGAGGAGAATAACCCAATCTGTGTGAAGAGCTCACTATAATAATAAGAAAAAGGAGGGGTTGTCCTCAGGGAGGATTGAACACTGGTGGTGAATGCACCGCATAGTGAGGCGGACTTTGAGTTAATGGGTTATACTGATGACCAAGAGATTATCAACAAAGAGAAGTTTATAAATACTCTCTCAGAAAAAAAATCAAGATGCAGTAAACTTCTTAGAAAAATGATTCATTGGCCAGTGGCTTAATATAAGCCACTCCAAGTGCACCAAAATTATCTTCATAAGAAAGAAGAGGATAGACTTGGAACCTCTCATGTTGAAAGGGAAAGCACTTCAAATTGTAAGGAATCAAAATTCCTGGGAGTAATATTTGACAGGAGACTGACCTGGTACTTCATCTGCATCTCATGTAACCATAGATTACGGTATCGGCCATGTAGAGACTTCAAAACTACTCAGAGAAACTTTTGTTCAAAAGATGAAGTTCTTTACCAGGAAGAACCTGGACAAGATGTCGGGGCAATAGGTATCCAGGACCATAAGACCATAGATATACTAGGCAGAAAAGGAGCAGAGGACCCAATGATTAATATACAAAGCCTTCTTCAAGAAATATATTACTACATTGGAACTAGGGGAATGGAAAAACAACTAGAAGGACTTAAAACACTCCTATCAATTAATTGAATTCTCCAACAAGAAAAAATTTCATTTCTAAAAATTATTATTAATTTATTAAACAGTGTGAATAATGTTTTATTATTAGTTAATTATATAAAAACTTACTGCACTGTACATACATTATTGTACAAAAAATTATTCTTTAGACCATTTTTTTAACTCAAAATATCAATTGATGTTTTTTAACTTTGCTTAATTTATAAATTTCAAAATAGTTGCTTAGGCCAAAATGATGAGAACCAAATTATCTAATATGCAGAAATGAATGTTTAATTTCACATTTTCATATAATTAAAATAGAAAAATAATTGTATGGCACCATACCAGTTATAGGTCTCCCACCAGTATTGACTGGTGGCATCCATGAAAGATTGCAGCTCATAGGGGTGTACGATATGATTTCAGGTTGTGATGGAGCATCTGGTGGATCAAATGGACTCTTCACAAGAACTGGTTTACCTTCTAAGGGATCTGAAATCCCATACATATTTTCTGCCCGGATTCTAAAGTTGTATTTTTTGCCTTCAGGCAGACCTTTAACTGTAAATGAAGTATTCGGGCAGAAACCAGGTACTTGCTTCCAGTTTTCAAGACCAAAATCAGCCATTTCAATGATATAGCCTGAAAACAGTTATGGTCTTTAAGTACATTTTAACCATATGCAATTGAACATACAATGAATTCTTATTTAATATTACTACCTCATTATTTTTTAAATTTAACTATTTAATTAAATTTAAGAAATTGATTAAAAAAACTGAGCAGACTGTGGAGTCTAGTTAGTTGAATGATATTTATGAATAAAAAGTTGATGTTATTTCGCACTCACTATGCAATAAAAATTTGTACAGCAAATAAATATTTATTAAAATAATTTTATGTATGTGGTAAAATAAATTGTGATAAATAAAAAATATGCCTACAATTATTGTTATAATTAATCTCCACAGTATATTTCAATGATTTGCATTCTTTTCTTTTTTTCTTCTTAATGTATATGCAACTAATAAAATTTANAGATATATAATAATAGTTTTGTATTTTTCTATCTATAGTTGTATTTTTTGTTTGATTTCAGACCTGATGATGCCTTAGAACGTTAGTTGAATTGGTATATTTATTTTATACTCCAGCTAAAACCTTGACATTATTCTATTTGTATTACATATATAAAAAAAGAAAATTAAAATAATAATGAGCTCCATTATAATTATCTTAATAAAAAAAAATAATATAAGTTCATTTATTACAAAATAGTTTGTAAATAAACATTGACCTTTATTTTCTTTAAAAAGTGTATTTTGTTTTTAATGTGACAAACTAAAAAACATTACTGTTCACATAGCTTATTATTTAGTTCAAATGGAGTGTTTTTTGACTATAGGTATTATTATTAGATGATTATTGTTGGGGTTCGGTCAAGGTAGTATAACCCAACAATAATCATCTTATTATTTAGTAAGAGTTTATGAAACTTATACTAATTCAAAATTGTGAAAAAAAATGAATGATTCCATCATATAAACCTAATCTCTTCATTAAATAATTTTACCTGCTGTCTGTGCACTATTCACAATTCTGTGCACTAACAAAAACACCATTCCGATTACAGCGACCTACTTAACTCAGGAACAGCTCAGGCAAGAAGAACCTCTTCTAAAGAGCCAGACCCTAAGGGGTAGTGATCTTCCATCTCTCATATCTCTCATATCTTTTTACCATCAGCATTTTATGACCTCCAAACCATGCTCAGGTTTGTTTTTTTCCCCTCTAAAACACGCTCCTGTTTTTTTTTTCTCTCTTTTTTTTTCCAGAATTATTCTAAAATTCTTCCTTCTACTCTAAAATGAATCCTTTAACTCTGAAATCTTTCTCTGTCCTTTGAAATACAAATGAAAAGACAAAGACAAAGATAGACTCTTTCATACTGAAAATGACTAATAAAACTGAAAATTCAACATAACAGGGTACACTAGTCACTCCACTTCAACTAATCGGGTGGGCAGTGGAACTATGTTCCTTATTAGCACTTCCCATACCTGCCATGAAATACATTCTACTCCCACAGATTCTGTTCAATTGACCTTTGGATCTATGCAGATTTCTGCATCTCCAATTATTCTTTCCTCTCAGTATTGCCTCTCAATAAAGTTATTACATCAACCCAATCCCAAGGATACTTTAATTCTTTAAGCCACTGTTTCCATAATGGTAGGCCACTGTGAAACAGTTGCAGTTGGGCTTAAGAACCACCAATTCCAGTGGTCATGTTCTGTATAATGCTGTTTCCCCTTGCAATCTCTCCACTCTAAGTCTGCCTACCCTTACCTAATGGCCCACGGGTGTTAACTGTCTTCCTGATGTCTTGAGATAGATTTAAGACTGCCTTAAATAGTCTGTGAGTATAATAAAAATCCCAATTTACATGGAACAGCAGATGTAGGAGTATGACAGTGAGTGAAGCAGCCATACTAATTTATCTTGAAGACTTTAAATATATTCTTCCTTCAGCATGTAGTGTCATTGTCATTTAAATCATGCAATCTACTACAGCCAAAAGACCAAGCTAAATAATGATACCTATTTAGGGAACATCACAGGGACTATTACACTATTCTCTCACAATGGTGCTCGAAAGGAGGTTCAAAAAGGCTCAAAGGAGGAGCCTAGAAATAATTGAAGAAAGTGAACCAAGACATCTGGCAGATGTTGATCTTTAACAGCTGAAAATTTTTGGGAAACTCAAATATTTAAAATTAGAGGTTTTATGTTGGAGTTCGGTCAAGGTATATCCAAAAAAATACAAATTTAAAAATTTGTATTTTTTTGGATCTACCTTGACCGAAACCCAACAAAAAACATCTAATAATCATATCTATGGTAAAAAAACAAAAAAAACACTCTCCATTCAAAGGTATAAATCTTACAAATATCCTTTGTATATTCTAAGAAGGAACAACAATTGAAAATACTTTTTAAAAAATTTCCTTCCAAAAATATGTGGGGTTGAAGGAGATAAACTAAAATTTGGATGAGGTTCCTAAGTGATTTTACTATGATGGATCCCTAGAAAAGGAAAGTGAGAATAGGATTAGTTGGAATCAATGGAAATCCATCCCCTCCTACCAGTCAACTGTCTCCCTGATACCCTAGATTTCTTCATACGCATGTAAAACCTTATTCCTTTCCATAACTCTGTAATAATTTTAATGAGCTTTCTTCTGACCACAGCCTCATCAACCACACACTGTCTCCCACACCCATCCCTGAATGATTGCTACCGACCCTAATTAATGGCCCTGTAGACTTTCCATTGTTCAGAACTCTATTGTAAGAGTCCATTGACCTCAGAAACTCCTTTAAGACCACTGAAGAGCTAAATGATGGAAGGCACTCCTTTGGATGGCAAACTTGAAACCCACCTTTACCCACTTCACTAAAAATATATATAGTTATATAAATCCCTTATATTGAGATGATATACTTCCCTGATTCAATAACAAAAAACCTCATAATGGCTAAGAGCTAACTTCGAGCAGTGTTCCAGGGATATAGGCATCCATCAGACTGCAGGAAGTTCAACCAGCAGTCAAAACTTCTAAAATACAAGCTATGTGTTTCACAAAATAAGGTATTTAATGCATCTCAATAGCAGACAAATCCCTTTGGACTATAACATTCTGAAGCACTTCAAGCATGAACCTTACGACCCCTAACCTTGAGAAGATGGTTCTTGGGCCTCTTCTGACAAGGATAAGAACCAAATCTTTGCTCAAAATCTCAAAGAAATATTCATTCCTCATTCAGATTCAGATAAATTTGTCAAAAAGCACAGAAGTTAAGAAATCACTGGACATTAACTATGCCCAAGCCTATTAAGACCGTAGCCCTTTATGAGGTCAACTATATTATCAATCATTTGCCTAAACACAAAGCACCTGGTTATGACTTAATCAATGGGCAGATAAACTGCTTTTTTTTTTTACCTACAATTTTGTTCCTCAAACTGTCTATTTTCCACTCTCTAGAAATTTTATGAAATCATCCAGTTTTCCAAATCCTATTGCCCAATCAGCCTTCTTTCTTTACTGTCCAAGGTCTTCAAGAAATGTTTTTTAAAACAAATGATAATTATCAAAAATTCTCTAATGTTCTTCCTAATACCCAATTTGGCTTCCAATCCAAGCAGTCTACTGTCCAGCAGGTGTTTCGTGTTCATCTCCTCTTCCCTTGGGTGAAAATAATATAGTCCTGGTGCATTCTTAGACATCACTCAAGCATATGAGTATGGTAAATGGTCTATTATGCAAGCTCAAATTCAAATTCCCAAACACCATATCCTTAAGTTATACCTTTCCAACATGTCTTTCTAGTCCAGATTAATCCAATCACTAACCTGTGAAAGCAGGGGTTTCACAGGACAGGGTGCTTGGACCTATCCTTTTTATCCTTAACACTGATTATATCCCCACCCATCCAAATAAACTCCCGGGCCTCTTTGCTGATGATAAAGTGATACCCTCTTCCTATTGTGATCCTAAAACTGCTTCATACATCTTACATAACCAACTCGATGCTATTCAGAAGTAGTGTAGTAAATGGAGAATGTGAATAGGAGTACAAATGCATTCAATTTAATTCTCAACTGCAAAAAATACCTCCTAGCAATGTCTAGTTCAATAGCATCACTGTAAATACCTCTGATTCCATCCATTACCATAGGTTATTTCTTGACTCATGGCTTAACTGGAGCAAATATACTAAACACAAACTCTACAAATGCACAAACTCCTATACAGACTATGATTTATTTTTAATTTATAAGTAATTTATTTTTATTTGTATATATTTATTTACTATATTATATCATCAAACTAAAAATTACAATTTAAGCAAGTATTCAGACTATGAAAAATGAAGCATTTAAAATAAAGATAGATTAAAAATTCTGCATAAATAATATAAATAATTTATGCAGAATTTTTTTAATTACACTGGACTAATTGCTTTAGCTCTCATGATTAAAAAAAATAATAATAAAAAATAAAGTAATTCCTGGGTGTATCTTAGAAGAAATATTAAGACAAATAAAATTATTTTTCATGCAATAAAGACAGTTCATTTACCAAAACACACAAACATATAAGTGTGTGCTTGTTCAGGGTGCATGTACATTTAAGTACTTATGAAAAAATTACAAATCACTTACACAAACACTAGCATGCAGAATGAATTTATATATTTAAACTAATTATGAACATGAAAATCTAAAAATTTGAGATGAATAATGAAAAAATTAAGACGAGATATCAGATAAGTACTTATGCATCTGTCAAAAGTATGTAACTAAATAAAAAACAGCTCAATTTAGTCCTATGTTTGTAGAAGGAAACATATGATACAAGTGTATTCTGTGCTTATTTTAGAACACAATTTTTTCAATCATCATTTATTGCAAGGGAAAGCATGGTCAACATTATCTTTCACCTATAAAGCAAAGAAGTGAACCAAAAACAAATCTAATTTAAGCAGGAACCTTGTAGAATTTATGAGGTTATTAAAAACATTATAATAATAAGAAAAAACCTGCCCAGAAAAATAGGGTAACATGCACTTGACCCTACCAATCTGATATATACTTAGTAAAGTATGTTTTGTAATTTACCAGTTATAGGACTGCCTCCATTATCCTCGGGATGATGCCAGCATAATGATACACTGTCATGTGAAACATCAGGGTACATCAGAGGACCTCCTGGTGGGCCAGGTCTACTAACAACAATTACATCAATCTCAGCTGAATCTGAACCAAACTCGTTCTTTGCAGTTATAATGTATTTCCCAGAATCATTGCGGGTTGAGTCACTGATGTGAAGTTTTGCTTCTGTTGGAGTTGCACTAGCCTAAATATATAAATAATCATTTAGCTGTGCATTGACAAACAGTATGATAATTAATATGGAACTATTGGCATGCGTTGTTTACCTTCATTTAAAGTTTAAAATATCATAATCGAAGATTGTTTAAACAGTAATCTAAATATTTAAATCTTATTAAATTATCCAAACACAAAATATTAAGTGTTAATATTAAGATTATTAAGTTATGTTATAATTATCATGGTTGGCGGTTCATTGGCCATTGAGTATTATACTGGAGAAATAGTCAGGTTTTTGGCCAGGATAAGAAAAATAAAATACTCCAAAATTATTGGGTAATTATTTTATTTTGCAATAATTAAATAATTACCTTATAACTATCATAATAAAATAAACTATTTGCCTCATTTTTATAGTTACCAAACAAGGAAATCACTAATTTATGAACAATAAATATTCATCATAAACACTATAAAAAAATTATTAT
>KZ808541.1:129025-149358 GCA_000696205.2 Oncopeltus fasciatus | reverse complement strand
GGAATACGGATATATAATTATAATAAATAATTATTTTATGTGGTATATATTACATAATATTTTAGATTAATTAAGATAAATACTATTAAAAAATGAAAGCCATATAATATACTTAAACACATAATGGCATACTTATCGTAAGATATCTTTAAATAATTTATAACTTTTAATAGATCAATAGCTAAAAAGATTAATGAGAATAAAACTTTTGAGTATTTGAGAGAGAAATATTAAAATTAATTGGAGAATGAAAGTTTAGAAACTCTGGGAAAGTATCATTAAATTTAAGAATATCTATAATAGATAGAGAAGGTGTAAAACCAATATCTGAATTTGAAGTAGTCAAAAAACAAAGGTCAAAGTACAAGAGTTATAAAAACCCAAAATAGATAAAACCCATACAATTGATTATTGAAGAAAAAAAATTTCAAAATATGGAATACCCTCTGACAGATAAATTTCACCATTTATAGAGGAGACAAAATGTTCGACCACTCCAAAATGAATGTTGGAAAATATAGAGTAAAAAACTTGTTTAAAAATAGAAAATTATTGTTAAATGAACTACTATGAAATACCTCCTATTAGTAAGATGATCGAATTGAAACCACAGTTGTGGGATTCAACCCATTGAGACTGACCATCAGAGTACATTCTTAAAGCACAAGTGTTGAGTCATAAACAAGGAAATAAAACCTATAGATAAGGTTAAACAGTTATAACACCTGATAAGTTATTGAAATCAAAATTGGATGAGAGTCTAGAAGGCACTGGCCTAAATTTAAATCTGGCAGCAAGAAGACATCACTGCATGAGAAATTCAAATTTAGAAGAGGTGTAAATATTTAACCCTAATAAATTAAACAATGAATAAACTAAAGGCCCAAGGTAATTGTTGTTAAACAATTAATGAGAGGGAATAGAATAAAAAATCTAACTGTCCCAGCCAGGAAACGAACCTGGATCTCCTGCTATCCGGGCCGGTGCACTTGCCAATTGTGCTACGTGGGATAAAAAACCACAACCAAATAAAATATTTATAAAGAAAAAATTAAATAAAGTAAATGACGAGAGTCGACAAATAGCTTGACAATGTCAGCTCCTTCGAGTGTAAGACGAAGTTCTTGTCTTTCTCGTAGGTTAGGCTCTCGCTAATGTAGAGGGAATTGAATGAGATACCTGGCGCGTCCTTGTAGCACAATTGGAAAGTGCACCGGCCCGGATAGCAGGAGATCCAGGTTCGTTTCCTGGTTGGGACAGTTAGATTTTTTATTCTATTCCCTCTCATTAATTGTTTAAAATTTATGTGGGATAAAAAACCACAACCAAATAAAATATTTATAAAGGTAATTGTTGTTGTTTGGCACTACTTTTGGTATAGCACTTCTTATGGGAGGAACCATTTTCACATGTGTGGGAGAACTTTAGGTTCAACCATGATGCTATGATGAAGGCTACAAAATGCCCAAGAAAGGATTGGCATCTATATAGTTGTGCCCTTTAAAACTTATAATCGTGATTAGTCAGATCTTGTCCAGACAAGACAGATATCTTGTCCTACACCTTATTGTGGTACACCTTAAAATATTATTGAATAGGCAGCTTTAAGACTTCACTAACTGAACCTATTGGAACTAAACTGTGGGATTAATGAACATTTCCCAATCCACAAAGAACATCAGAGATATGATGTGAATGACAGTGGATAAAACAGTCATACTGATTGATCTCTTGATATCAGGCCACCACCAGTTACATATAGCCTTCTTTCAGCATGTAGTGCTCAACTGATAGGTGTATAGCTAGGTTCCTTGCTTTTTATGCTCATATTGTAGCAAATAAATGTGCTGCAACACACAAAACCAAGCAAAGTGATTATACCTAATCTACCAAAACATTCATAGCACTTATGACCTCAGTAGTCGACGCCCAGAACAAAAAAAAAAAAAAAAAAAAAAAAAAAAAAAAAAAAAAAAAAAAAAAAACCTGTTCCAAGGCATTGCAGGGACTATCCTGCAGCTCTCTCAGAAAAGTGCTACAAAGGGTGCTCTTAAAGTTCGAAAGAGTAGCCAAGAGAGAATGGAAGAAAGTGAAAAGAAAGAGATGCCAGCTGGCAAATGCTGATCTTTGACAGGTGAGAATTTTGAGGAAACTCAAAGGCTTAAATCTTACAAAAAACCTTGGTTATATGCTCAAAAGAAACAACTATAGAAAAGTCTAAAAAGTTTTCTTTCAACAAAGATGTTGGGTTGAGGAAGGTAGACAATTTGAAAATGTTAAGGATCTTACTCCATAATCTTTTAAGTAGAGATCTTTGGCATCTGCTTACTGGAACTTACAATAAGTTTAAGGAATCTTACAAGAGTCTGAAAGAAGAAAGGAATTTTGTCCTCTCAGGCAATTAGGCATCAAATACTGCTTTGAATTTCAAGAAATTTCTTGAAAAGATCAAAGTGGTTATTTTAATCAGGGCATAGAGCACTTCAAACTTATCAATGCATGCTCGGACCAAAAGTGGAACAGAGAATAATATCACTGATACCAAATCTTTTTATTTTCTAAATTTCTAAAAATTTCACCAAGGACAAGGTCACAATTTGAGAGCTATGATAGCTGATGATCTATTGGGAAAAGCTTGTGACAAAATTCCCCAAGTACTTCTTGAATTTTCTGGTAATAAGTCCAAATAGTACTAAATATATTTAAATATTATCATACATTGAGGTAAAACATGCAAGGAGAGAGAGTCAACCTGTAGACTATGTTTGAAGAAAGAAGAGACTGATGAACTCATTTTTGTGACTGTGATATCCTATATCTTACCTTCAGAAGAGCAATTAATAAGCCTGGAGTCACTGTAAAAACTGATTCCAGTGCCCAAATGAGCTAATGACCTAAGGTTCATTTTTTTAAATGAATAACGAGGGGTTAGTACAAAAAAATATCTTTAGGGTAGAGGGGACCATAGGTTTTTCAGGCTCAACCCCACATGTGGCGCTTGTATAACTAATGTAATTTCAAAAAGTATTAATTTGTCACTAAAACTCACCAAAATCCTATTAGTTTGTGGCATTTTATGTTCATTGATAACCCAGTCAACTGTTGGAGTAGGAGCCCCTGACATAGGAATAGTGATATTGATTGGCTCACCAGCACGAACTTTGATTTTCTTTCCAACAAGATCATTCAAATACAGTTTTGGCTTTTCTAAAAGAAAAAAGTAACACATTTTTATAATAAAAAATCAGTATTAAAAACTATCAGAAAATATTAATTATTAATTAAAACAGAGATACAAATGATAATAATTTAACTAAGTAATGTAAATATTATTACCTCTCATTAACTTGGCTTCATAAATATCAGATATATCGCTCCATTTTCCAGAGCCGGCTGCATTAACTGCACACACTCTGTACTCATATTGTTTACCCTCATGAACATGGCCATCTGTATATTCATTCAACTGCAATGAACAAAATAAAGTATCATAAATTTCCTCTAATATTTTCTTCAAATAAATAGTAAATATGCTCTTGAGAGAACAAACCCTTATAGACAATTTTGTAATAATGATGTCTTAATGTATCACATAAATACCTTCACCTAATTATAATGCCATATTGACAAAGAAAGGAAATGAGGACCATATTTAAATGAACACTGATGTTATTAGTTGGGTAATTATACAACAAATATAGGTTATAGTATATTACATGACATACATAATGGATATGATGATAAATAACTGAACTGTTCAAAACAGATTATGTTTGAATGCGGCAAAGTCAAAGACAATTGTATTAGGTTACGTTCCCCAATTAAGCTCCCTTCCTACCCTACCTAATTTTACCATTAATACTACTCCTATTTCCTTCTCTTCCTCAGTTGGAAACCTCGGTTTAACCTTTTACCAAAACCTTTCCTGGAAGCTTCACTTCTTTTTTTCCCCCCCGATGATATTTTTATCATACAAGCTGATATTGTTCCTCCACAACAATTGTTATTGTTATGAAGGAAATGAGCAATAGAGATGAAAATCATTAGCATAGAGATGGTGGGAAAACTACTGGATAGCAATCAGAAGGTCATTAATGTAAGAGGGAAAAGGGTTGTGGTTAAAATAGAGAACTGAAGAACTCCTATAGTAATGTAAAGGGAAAAATATATAGGCTTTTGTGGAATGGGGACCACTTGTTCCTACACAAATGAATGAATAGGATAGAAAGTCTATGATGTGAAACCAAAGGAGAATACTATTGGATAAAGATAGTCTTTCAAGTTTGGAAAGAAGGATAGAGAGGTTGAGTATCGTAAGCTTTGAAGAGTTCCAATAGGATGAGAATGATGAGATTTTGAACAATTAATGCGAGAGAATAGAATAAAAATCTATCTGCTTCAGCCAGGACTCGAACCTGGATCTCCTGCTTTCTGAACATGAATGTTAATCTTTAAACCACCGGGACGAGCTAGATAATTTATTAAATTCCCAACACACTAACGAGAGTCTAACCTACAAGAAAGACAAATACATCGTCTTATGCTCGAATGAGCTGACATTGTCTAGCTATTTATCGACTCTTCGTTGTTTACTTTTTATTTTCATTTATAAATATTATTTAGTTTTGGTATATTATCCCATAAAAATTTTAAACAATTAATATGAGGGAATAGAATAAAAAATCTATCTGTCCCAGCCAGGACTCGAACCTGGATCTTCTGCTTTCCGGGCACGAAAGCTAACCTTTACACCACCGGGATGAGCTAGATAACTTATTAAATTCCCAACACTAAATTAATATTTATAAATGAAAATAAAAAGTAAATAACAAAGAGTCGATAAATAGCTAGACAATGTCAGCTCCTTCGAGCTTAAGAAGCTTAAGAAGCATTCATCTTTCTCTTAGGTTAGACTCTCGCTTGTGTGTTGGGAATTTATTTAGTTATCTAGCTTGTCCCGGAGGTTTAAAGGTTAGCATTCGTGCATTTGCCAAGTTAACAACAAAAGCATATGAAGCATTTAAAAATGATCAAATGGATAGTTTTGACCGTGAAGATTATTACTGGAGAATTTTTTGGGATTCTGTCAAGGTTTGTTACAACCTTGACCGAACTCCAACAAATTCTATAACATTTCAAATTAATTTTCTTGGGAAACCTTGTGAAAGTATCAGGTGATGTCTAGCAAACATCTTTGAAATACAACTCTACAAAATTCAAGTAAACTATAACTGGTTATTAATTTATTTATTTATCTGTTCATGCAACATTATATTTTGAGAATGATACCTTCAGTTTTATTTTTTTTCTTAGATTTAAATTTCATAAAACAACTTAAAATTACAATTGAAATTTTTGCAAGAGCAGTTCAGGCAAGTACAGTCAACACTACAGTAAAACAGAATAAGCAGTAAATAT
Organism: Oncopeltus fasciatus; assembly: GCA_000696205.2. Classification (NCBI taxonomy): domain Eukaryota; kingdom Metazoa; phylum Arthropoda; class Insecta; order Hemiptera; family Lygaeidae; genus Oncopeltus; species Oncopeltus fasciatus. The sequence goes on along the minus strand of KZ808541.1, from coordinate 143,940 downwards.
CTAAACCTCTCTTATCCAACTAATAGAGCTATTTTTAATGAATCCTTTAAATAAAAATTTATGAGTTATGTTTAATTAATGAATATAAGTTAACCAATACATACACGGGTAGGATCTCTAGTAAGTTTCACCCATCGACTTGTCATTCTTTCTCTTCTTTCCACAATATAACCAATTATTGGGGAGCCACCATTGCTGAGAGGAGGGGTCCATTTGATTGTTATATGGTCTTTGTTAATGTCTGTTGCTTGTGGCTTACCTGGTTTTCCTGGAGTGTCTGAAAAAATCATATATGTATGCTATAATATCAACTTAAGAAGAATAACAAGAAGAACTTCATTTTTTTTAAATTTCCACACATACCAAACTGATTTTTAGCAACAACAGGATTACTAGTTGTCAAAGGATCAGAACGACCTTGAAGATTTTCAGCCATAACTCTGAATTCATAAGTAGTTCCTTCAAGAAGCCGAGGAACTGTAGCATGATTCTGGGCAGGATTTATGTTACTTAAAGCAGGTACCCAACCACCACCATGAGTAATGTCCCTCTTTTCAATAACATAGTTCCTAGGGGGAAAAAAATTAAAGAACACTGAGTTTTATTGACACTAATGATTAAATTTCTTTCAAATAAAATATGAATTTTCTGGAAGTAAAGCTTACGTAATTTCACTTCCACCATTGTCAGCAGGTGGATTCCATGAAAGAGTGACACTTGAAGCAGTTATATCTTCATATTCTAAGGGTGCCCTTGGAGGCCCAGGGCGATCTGAAAATTAGATACATAAAACCATTTTAAAAATTCAAAATAATTAATTAGAAAATATTTAAGAAATTTATTATTATACACTGTATTTACTGTTTAATACAATCAGAAACTATTGATATTGTAATTCTAATTTATAGAATAGTATATACGAGTATAATATCTTATTTCATCACTGGAATATAGAGGACAAATTCATTGGTGTTATGATAAGTGGGCTATCGAACAAGTATGAGTCCATGGCAATGGCTATGGAGAATACAGGTGTAAAAACTATGTTAAATGATCAGAGGTTATTAAAAAGTCTTCTAAAATGAGTCGGATTAGGTGACAAAATTCAGGAAAAGTGATCGACTTCCAATGAGTTATAATTGTAAAAAAAATCAGGTCACAATTCAGTGATTTTTTTTATTATTTGTTATAATTGCAAAAGGAAGGAATACAAGTCAACTGAGTGTAGAAAGAAAGTTTTTGTAAAAAAAGGACAATGTAAACAACAATAATAAATTGACTTTACTAGTTGCCTTATCATCAGTGATATTAGACTCCAATGATTGGATAGTCGATTTTGGTGCATCATATAACATGACCAAGAACAAACATTGTTTAAATGGCAGTAGTGAAAACAAACAAGAAATTTCAGGGACTAGCAATGATAAAATTACATCGGAAGGTGTTGAATTAGTTAAAGATTAACTTTAAGATAATAGAGATATTAATGTTTTGGGTGTGTTGTATGTTCTCAGCTGGAGAATAACTTCTTATCAGTTAGTAAAATTACAGATAAGAGTTATAAAGATGTTTTTGATCATGACCTGTGTAAAATTAATCCCAAATGTGACATAATTGGTAATGGGTTAATGACTGCTTACAATAAAAGAGGAGTTCATAAAATAAAAAATACCCAGGCTGTAGTGGAAAATGCTAATGAAATTAAACAGGCAAAAAAATTGCCTTTTGACCTGTTGCATAAAAGATTAGGGCACCTAAATAAATATATAAATAAATTAATGAATTCTGCTATTTAAATGAATTTCAGTGACATGGGTGACAGTGATTGTATTGTATGTCTGTATCAAAAACAAACAAAACAAAGAACCCTCTAATAAAGATATGGGTGAGCAATCATGATGATACGTGATGTAAGCTAGAACTCATATGCTCTGATTTTTGTGAACCTATGAGTGTTCCCTCTTGAGGTGATACTTTGTTGAGATATATGTTGACATTTATTGACAATTTCAGTCTTTTATTTATTTGTAAAAGAACAAGTATAAGGCTCTGGACAAGTTTAAAGAATTCAAATATGAGGTATAAAAACAACTTGAAGCTAAGATAAAAATATCACATACTGATAAGGAATATACTGATAAAACTTTGAGATTTACTTACTTAATCATAAAATAACACTGGGGAACAATTTGAAACTCAATTTCTGTTTAATTAAATTTTTTAGCTGTTTTCTATAGAATTATGCATGTTGGTTTCAAAACAGTTTTCTTCTATCACGTCACGTTCGGTTTCTATGTGGGTGGGGTGCATGCTGGTCTAGACCTACCTGTTTAGTTACGTCTGTTATACTGTGGTCAAACATTGTGTATCGGTAAGCAGTATTTAGTATTTCGTTACGGAAGTGTACTGAATTTCATAGTGTGTTTGAACTGAAACATTTCCTTATGACTACCTTTGCTCCTACATGTCGAAAGAGCGAAAACAGCCCTGGTTCGTTTTGTTATATATGTGGCAGTTTTACCATGTCCAGTCAAAGGACAATCATCAGTACATTTGTCAGACAAGCATATTTTTCCTATTTTAAAGTGAAACTTGGTGATCAAGATAAAGCATGGGCACCTCATAAAGTGTGTAAACAGAGTTTTGAGGGTTTACCGATGAGGATCAAGGGAACACGTGCTAAGCTTCCATTTGGTATACCTATGATTTGGCGCGAGCCCAAAGATCATTCAAGTGATTGTTACTTTCGTATAGTGAAAACATCGGGATATAGCAAGAAAAACAAATGTAAAATAGAATATCCCAGTTTACCGTCAGCTACCAGGTATGCAAGTTTAAAATGTCGTTTATTTCTTAAATATATACACAGTAATTTAAAAAAAGTTACTCATTTCCAAAAGAATGCTTCATCTTTATTTGAAATCCATTCATCGAGCCATTTTCGTACGTTTTCGAAATTGTTGAAGTGTTGCTCCGCCAATGAGTGTCCCATCGATGAGAAGAGGTGATAATCAGAAGGCGCCAGGTCAGGTGAATACGGCGGGTGGGGTAGGAGTTCTCAACCAAGCGAAGAAATCGTTTCCTTAGTCAATCTGGCTGAATGTGCAGGAGCGTTATCATGCTGAAGAATGACTTTGGCGTGCCTGTGAGCCCATTCTGGGCGTTTTTCGATCAATGCGTGACTCAAATTGATCATTTGTTGTCGGTAGCGCTCGGTATTGACTGTTTCGCCGGGCTTGAGAAGCTCGTAGTAGACTACTCCCTTCTGATCCCACCACACACACAGCATTGTCTTCTTCCCAAAATGATCCGGTCTTGCACTCGATGTGGATGGTTGTCCTGGCGTTACCCATGATTTTTTTCGTTTGGGATTCTGAAAATAAATCCATTTTTCATCGCCAGTTACAACTCGATGCAAAAAACCCTTTATTTTGTGGCGTAAAAGCAGCATTTTGCACACAGTTTTTCGTTTTTCCATCTGTCGTTCGTCCAATTCATGTGGAACCCATTGTCCAACCTTTTGAATCTTTCCCATAGCTCTCAGGCGATCGGAAATGGCTTGCCTAGTGACATTCAACTGTTCTGCCATCATTTGTTGGGTTTGGGTATTGTCTTCGTCTAATAAAGATTGCAATTCGAAGTCCTCAAACTTTTTTGGTCGATTTTCTCGTTTTTGATCAGTAACATCAAAATCACCACGTTTGAAACGTTGAAACCAACGTTCACATGTCTTGACGGTTGGAGCAAGATCGCCATAAGTCTCAACAAAAATTCGATGACATTCAGATGCCTTTTTCTTTTGATTAAATAAGAAAATCATGACATGCCGCAAATGCTCTTTATTTGGCTTAAAATTAGACATTTTTAACACCAAAGAAAGGTATGATATGTCCACGTAAACGACTTAAAAACAACTGACTTTTGTAAACAAATGACTAACAAACAAAATAGCGTTTAGAGATAAGCAAATCCTTCAATAGGCTAAGAGCGCATTCTATTGGAATTAAAACGACATTTTAAACTTGCATACCTGGTATATGCCCAGCACCGTATTCAGCCAAAGTGCTAGTTTTCAATGAATTTGCCTCTTTAGAAGAAGGGGAATACGGATATGGTGCAGATGAAAGCGACTCCAATGATGAAGATTTCGACATTGAAGATGACTCCGTACATAAGTGTTGGAACAACAAGAGCTAAATGATTTAGTATAAGATTTGGGACTATTCAAAAAGTTTCAGAGCTCTTAGCATCACAATTCAATAAGAAAAACTTGCTTAAAAAGGAAGCCAAAGTATCCTCTTTTCGAACACGAGGAAGGGCATTTCTGCAATTCTTTCAACATGATGGTGGATTTGTGTTTTGCCATAATGTAAGTGGTTTAATGGAAAAATTGGGAATTTCAAACTATAAGGCAACTGACTGATGACTGTTTATAGATAGCTCAAAGTGCAGCTTGAAGTGTGTTCTCCTCCACAATGGAAATTTATTTGGTTCAGTTCCAATTGGCCATTCAGTTTGTTTGCGTAAAGAATATGACACCATAAAGAAAGTCATTGATCTGTTGCAATATCACATGCACCAATGGATCATTTGAGTTGACCTTAAGATGGTCTGCTTCCTACTTGGTCAACAACGTGGATACACAAAGAATCACTGCTTTTTGTGTAAGTGGGACAGCAGAGCTTGTGCGCAACATTGGGTGCAGTCGAATTGGCCGCCAAGACCGGACCTGAGACCAGGTGATCCAAACATCGTACATCAGCCACTTTTTGACAGAAAGAACATTATATTTCCACCTCTGCATATAAAATTGGGTCTCATGGAGCAATTCGTTAAAGCTTTGCCAACTCAAGGAGACTGTTTCAAGTATCTTGTGTCAAAATTTCCTTATTTCCTTAGCTAAAAAATTAACTAATATAGCCCAAAATCTTTGGGTGTAAAGCCATGTGATTTATGACAGGCTATGTCATTTAAAAAGATAAAAGCCGGTGTTTTTGATGGTCCACAGATTCGACAGCTTCTTGCAGACGAACATTTCGTGGTAACAATGTCAGAAATTGAAAAGAATGCTTGGTTGGCATTCAAAAACATTGTTAAAGACATTCTTGGAAAAACACAAGCATTGAATTACTCTGAAATTGTCCAGCAACTCTGGGAAAGCTTCAAAAAGCTAGGTTGCAACATGAACATTAAATTGCATTTTTTACACAGCCACCTTGCTAATTTTCCGGACAATCTTGGTGCAGTGAGTGATGAGCAGGGTGAGCGTTTTTATCAAGATTTGAGGGTCATGGAAGCAAGGTATAAAGGTAGATGGGACATACATATGATGGCTGACTATTGTTGGAGCATCAAGCGTGAATGTACACAAACTAAACACTCCAGAAAAAGCTACAAACACAAATTTTTAACTTAATTTTTAAGTAATCTTCATTAATTAAACAATTTTATATGTATGAACTCAATTTAACTTACATTAAATGTTTTGTAAACTGTATATTTGGTACGTTTTAACTTTATGTTCTTTTAAATGCAAGATTTTTATGATTTCTGAGGATATCCTGTAGTTTAAAAAGTTGACGTGATAGACAAAATTTGAGGTTATTCTTAGATTCATCAGATGCCAAGAATTAGTGAAAAAACAGTGTCAGATCTAAGCAACAAAAAATGTGTTCCCCAGTGTAATCTATCAAAAATCTCTGCCTTATTCTCCTAAACAAAATGGGGTAAGCAAAAAAGTTAATCACACAATTATTGATAAATCTAAGACCATGTTAGATGCCTGGACTCAGGGCTGGATCAAAGATATTGGGGAGAAACGGTGTTACAACCATTTATCTTAAAAATTGAAACCCTAGAAAAGCTCTCAACTTCAAATTACTAGAGGAAATCAGGCCTAGTAGAAAAATTAACTTATATAGCCCAAAATCTTTGGGTGTAAAGCCATGTGATTTATCCCTAAAGAAAATAGGAAAGAATTGGATACCAAGTCCGAAGAATGCATTTTTGCCGAGTATCCTGGTAGTTGTAAAGCATATGGACTTATCAATATTTCAAACCATCAATATCCATTCAGAGAGAAACTAAATGAAATTTAACTTCATTTGAGAAACAAATTGAAATCTCAAAATGGCCCTGTGACATTGTTTTTTCTGAGCTACTAAATAAACTGGACAATGAAAAACCAGATGGTGAAGTACCCTACAATGAAGAACAGGACAGTGAAGAGCCATTTTACGGTTTGGAGACTGAGGATGTTGATGACAATATTGAACTTATGGAAGAGGACTATTACTCGAAGATTAAAACGCCACTATAAAACCAAGATCTTTCCTGGATTATAATTGTATTTAACCTCCAATGAAGAAATAAATGTAGGCATTGACGGACATCTATAAGGATGCGTGAGAGGCTGGTATGAAAAGGGACATTAAACTAAATAATACTTTTGAAGTTGTCGACATCCCAACCACTGCCAAACTCTTAAAATAAAAATGAGTTCTTAAAATAAAAGAGGATGAAGAACAGAGGATTTTTAAAGTCAGAAGGGTTTTTAAAGGCTGTAGTCAAGTTTATGGGTGAGAATACAGTCAATAGTTCTAACCCGTTGTTAAATATTCTTCTATAAGATATTTACTCCCCTATGCCCCAAAAGAAGACCTTGAAGTAGACCATATGAATGTGAAAATGACCTACTTACATGGCGAATTAGGTCAGAAGAATGTTACCAATAGGAGAATGATACAGGCCTGTCAATAGGAGAAATATGGAAAAATAACCAATGGAGGAGGATTTTATATGGCCTTTCTTCAAACAAAATGCAGGACAGAGACTAATTGGGCTCGCCAGATGAAGAATAAATAAAAACAGCTCTGATGAAACTAAATAATAAAAAATCCCCCTGAATTGATAATATCCCAGCAGAACTGCTGAGGCATAGCAGGCATGACTTAGTGCAATTACTTCTAGACTTGTTAAACAATGTCTGAACTGAGGAAAAGCTTTCTCTGGAGTAAAAGGCTATTTGTCCTCTGCATTGAAAAAGAGACCTTTTCTCATCAAATTTAAAGGAGAATCTCTTTACTCTTCTCTGCCTACAAGAACCTATCCATATTCCTGATTAATCAATTACTGTCAACAAATACTCAAAGGGAGATTGCAAATTAACAATTTAGAATGCACAGAAGTAAATCTATGGGTAATATCAAACATTTAGTAAACACTAAAAAAGGAAAAGAATATAGAAATGCAGAATTGCAATACACCATATTTTTGTAGACTTTCAGGAAGCCCACCAATCAGTTAATAGAGCAAAGGATGATTGGACCTTGATATACCTGACATTGGACTTTGGATGCTTGGATCTTGATATACTTGATATCTAAAATTGGAAGACAGTCCGAGTCAATTCAGAAGCAGGCCGAGACTCGACAATGAGTCGTAGTCCAAGAGAAGTAAGTAAATTGAGAAAATGTTAGTTTTATTTGTAAGATCTTTCACTTCTCATTTATGTTATGATAAATTAAGTAAGGTTCTAAAAAAGTGTGTGCTAAATACAAATAATAGGAAACTGATGATTGTATACATACCAAGAACAATTACTTGTAAAGATCCTTCATCAATGCCAGAACTATTCCTCAATAATAAATGGTATGACCCACTATCTGAACGCTTGCAATTTACAGTATGAACAATTGTATGATGCCCAATGCAGGATACAGTTGTCCTTGAGTCAGTAACTATCTCTCTGCTGCCAACAGTCCAAACAGCCTCTGGAGCTGGTTCACCAATAAAATCGATAGCAACATGCAATATTGTTCCGGCTTTAACAACTACATCATTTAGAGGGGTAATGATCTTTGGAGCCACTGGAAACCAAAAAATTTAAATTAATAAATAACACCATAAGACAAAAACTTTTAATAATTAAAAACTGCTATAGATTGCTCAAATAAGCTTACAGTATCTCTGTCGGCATATAATAGATTCAGTTGGTTCACTAGGTAAACTTGGTCCTGCTTTATTTACAGCAATTACTCGGAACTCATATTCATGGTCTTTTAATAAATCTCCAATATTTGCCTAAAAACAAAGGAAACAGTAATAATAGTAGTTCATTTTAAGCAGAAATTATTCAAGCAGTTCAAGTTTAAAGCTGAAGCCTTCTGCACTATACATTATTTCCTACCAAACTATCATATATTTCTGAAAATTATGGTTATGGCACGGGACTCCTAAGCCATAAGTTTTTTGCTTCAGTTCTATTGACTAGGAGGATTCTTGATTTGTTCTGGAAATACCAAACTTTAATTGGGCACCATTCTTCATTGTGTGAGAAGAAAAAACCAGGCAGCCAGAATGGTGTGCTGACCGTACACCTTCTATAGTATGCAGAGGGTAAAAACATAGGTAAGATAATATGCGTTTCCTCCAGGGTTTTCTTTTCAAATAAGGTACCTATTTCTTACTAGTGCCTGACATTGGCAGATTAAGTGAGAGGCCACTATACCCTAAAACTACATTTATACAAAGTTAATACTAATATTAAAGCTAAGGCAACATTAAACGACTGTTTTCTTAATCTGTCATTTTATAAATGCAATAGTCTCTTTTAAACCAATTCTAGTTTATTTATTATGGTTCTACCTTTGTCAGGTTTCCCTAAGAAAAATTTTACATGGATTTGAGTTTTGATTGTTACACATGAGAGTTGATGTTCCACTCGCCCATTTACTATTTGTCTAAAACTAGGAATACCCCACAAATTTATTACAGACCTAAAGGGGTAAGATTTGTTTCCTTTCTTAAAGAGGATTGGCCTGCTCATTTTCTAGGACAAAAAAGGCGTGGTACCTTTCTTCATAGTGTGATTTAACTGTGTTATAATAATTCTAATAAACCATTAATAGGTGGGATTGTTGAGGATTATGTCTTGGAATTTGAAGAAATAAAAACTAATTTATAAACCCAAAAGTTTTGGTTTGCAGAAACCAATGAAGACGGAAAATGGAAGGTATGACAGTTCCAAAAGTTTTTATTAGTGCCAATGCTTTATTTCAAATTTCATGCATTCTTGAGGGTAATAGGGGTGATGGAGGAAGAGAGCCTGTTCCAGAACAACTAAATCATGACTGACTTAAAAAAGTTTTTGTTTAAAAAGCTATTAAAAAAAGAATTTCAACTCAATTTTCTGTATCTGTAATGAATAAATTTTCCTTATAGGCATTTTATATTAATAAACAATAGTTTCCACAATTTACCCAGATCAAATCAACAGCAGTAGAGTATATTAATAAATCTATACAGTCTAACTGGATAGAGCACATATAGATTTATGTTCTATATTTTGGTGAAAAAAATCTTGTATTAAAACCTTTTTGATTAATTTTTTGACAATTTATAATTTGAAAATTCACACACACAATCACAAAAGCAGAGTTACTTTCGGTCAAATAACAATTTATTAAACAAAAACTACTCACTGTTGTTTTTGATCCTGGAACAGTCATTGCATTAGCCCAATATGGACTTCCTTTTTCTTTCTTTTGGACTATATACTCAGTAACTGGAGATCCTCCATCAGATCTTGGTTTTGTCCATTCAATTTCAACAAAATCTTCTCCCCAGTCAATAATACTAGGTCTTTCAGGTGCTTCAGGTTCATCTGAGAAACAGTGAAACAAACACTCAGCTTGCCCTTTTATTTCCTTTCCTAACCAATCTATGATGAGTTATAGACAAAATGTTCCAGGAAGTACAAAATGTTTCATAGCCTCCTAATTATTTTTTTAATTGTGTACATTATATTAGTTATATATTACCTCTTATATATATTTTATCTCTTTTAATATGCCATAATTACCTTCAATAAATTATTTTATTATTAAAATGTAAGAGGGAACATGATCAGGTTAATTATAGTTCATTCACCCTCTTTTAATAGGGTACTATAATATTTACTCTTTGAATTTATTTTTTAACCTTTATTTACTTATTACATTCTGTTAAAAATAAAAAACATTTTGTAATTTGATTACAATGAATAGTAAAAATGACATTCAATGACAATCACATGAAAAAAAAAACTTATAAAATGGCTCGAACAATTTTGTATTAACTTGCTACTACTAATTCTTGTATAAAATATTACATTGGCCAGATGGGAGAATAGGTGAGTAAATTTTTGTGAGTGATTTATATCAATTGCTTACAATAGTTTATAACAAGATCGTATGAGTGCCTCATTCCACCTTCCCCTCCCTCCCTGTTTACTTGCTCATTATAAAATTAATCACCATGATGTTTCTTTTTTAACATTAAATTCCATGTAAAAAAGAAACATTGCCTGGGATTATAATAAAAAATAAAATATAAGTAAATGGGTTAGTCATTTAATTACCAAATTCATTCTGAGCTATTATTCCAGTAAGAGTTTCTAAAGGATCTGACTCCCCAATAGCATTTACAGCACGAACTCTGAAATAATACTCTTTCTTATGAATCAATCGATCAACTGTGAAGTTCAATCCAGGAGACATTCCTGTGTCAGACCAAGTTCCACGAGATGTGTCCATTTTTTCTATGATATAGTGAAGTATGGGAGATCCACCATCATCATCTGGTGGTTTCCATGAAAGATGTGCACTGTCTTTAGTGACATCAAACACATCTAATGGGCCCTTTGGTGGACCGGGTCGATCTGAAAGTAATTTAAACTTCATTAGAGATATATTTCAAATTTCCTTTTTCCCACTTTAAATTATTAAAATTAAAAAAAAAAAACAACAGACTGAGCAATAGAGAATATAATCAACTACAGCATAATGCCATTCATGATGTTTTAAACTATTATTTCATTGTCTTAAATGTACCCAGTATTTTAAAAATTAAATATTCCATCAGAATTGTTAATTTAAACTTAATAATGAAAATGTGAAAAGTAATAAGTTGAATTGCTATCATGGTAAAGCACAACCACTTTTATTTATAAGGATTTTTTTCAGATAAATATTAAAATGCTATTTAAAAAAGGGGGGGGGGGAGTTAGGATGAAGTTAAAATAAGAAGAACCTTCCTAAGACAATTTTGTTTAAAAAACTTATTTTATGCTATCTTAAATATATTTAACACACTGCCTTCCCAGTAATTAATTACTTTAATGTCTGAGTATCCCTGCCTTAAAGATGAGATGTTGGTCCATTAAGCTTGATTTTTCACAAAAAAGTAAAAGTCTTAAATGGAGGAGGCATTTCAGAAGAAGTACTGAACAAAGAAATATAAATTAAGTTTTAATGATCAGTTTTTTTGTTGTTGTTTTTTAATTGGAAAATTTTATTTGTATTACTTTATAGAGGCAACTACAATGCACCTCTTTGTATATCTAAGTAATATAAAAGCAGTTAGTGATGATTAATTAAATTAATTCTGCTTATGTAATTCCAATAAAAAAAATATATTCAATACACGATTCTCTTAAAGTAACAATTAACTATTAAAAAAAAAAAAAAAAAAAAAAAAGTCTAGTATTGTCACAGCTCGTGGAGAATTCATAAATATATCACTTGTGATTTATGACTTTTTTTATGTGACTTATGATTTAAAATTTGGTGTGAAAAATAGCTGTAACTCAAGATAGGAGTTTGTAAAGATGAGAGCACACAGAATAGCTATTAATGGGTAAACAGGTGACTGCTTAATTTTTATTCTTTCTAGAAAAATTATTTTGTAGGTTTTGGAGTTCTATCCTTAAGACAAGTCTGGTTGGACCCTAACCAAGTTTAATCCTTTAATTTATATTAGCATCCAGACATAACCAATATAATCTAATATAATAATAGAATCTCCTGACTTCGTTGCTTGAGGGCTTCTCTACAAAGAATACAGATACAATGCAGAAGAGCAAAACCTAACATAATTTCCATGGATGCTGTAGGGTACCTTCTCTGTCTCTGTAATTAAGTGAAGTGCGAGTCTTATGAGCCTTTGGAGTTTTTCCTATTTACTGTTAGTAGTCAAACTGCCTGTTTTCTCACTCCATACAAGAAGTCATTATTCAGACAAAAGCATTATACACCCAGCATAGTATTTCCCCAATGTAATGGTAAGTACCCTTTTGAAATCCCCTTGTGGTTTTCTATATTTAGATGGGAGTGCCAAGTTAGTCTCATGTCGTGTTACTCTCAGGAATTAACTTCCTTTGCAATTTGAAGTTCTTTTCCATTCAGTTTATGAGGTTTAATGATTAATTCCTTCTTCATGAAGGAATTTATGGTGCACTTGGTGCATCATTGTGATACCATATTTAGTGTAACTTATTTTCTTTCTGTGAGGCTGTTCATTAACTCCCATATAGTGATAATCCCTAGGCTATCAACATAATATATTATCTCAAAGCCCAAATCACTAAGCTTAATGAGAATGGTATGTTCCACAAGAGCCCATAAGAAAAGAAAAAGAAATTCTGACTGAAGGCCACCCCTGCTCATTCGTATTTTTCCAGTGAAACCCCCATCTACCATATGGAATTGTGTTATTATTATTAAAGTGGGTTTTCCCTTCATCCATCTACACAGATTGGGACATGGCCTTTGCTGTATGGTCTTTTCTATGGCATCAGTGAGATAATGACAAAACCTCCTTCTATATCTAAAAATGCACGTGATAGTTTTTCCTTGGACCTGTAAGGTTCTTCTATTTTCTAGATTACTGATTAGCAATAAAACTGTGCCTCGCCTCATAGAGTGGTGTTGCGCTGAACATTTTGCTTTTATATAAAGGTCTAGTAACTTTTTCTTTGTTTANCTGTCTCAGATGCAGATGTTAATAATAAATAAATTAAATTATGAATTAAACAATAAGCCCAAAGAAATAAGTTCCACTTCAACCTCAGGTTTGAGTTACACCAAAGAATACACCAGCTGTAGAGCTGGTGCTACATAGAGATTCTCGAGTAGAGTGGTGAACTTCAACTATGGTCTCTTACAGAGACTCTTTACTTGGATAGGTCTCATATCCAGTCTCATGTCCTTTGTAAGAAGCTGTTAATAAAGAGGCTAATCAGTATGGCAATTCTATTTTTATCTGTTGAGCCTGGTAAAATCTGATGATGGGTTGATATCCAAATTTGATACTTCCTTTGAGACATTCCAGTTTTTATCTTATTATTTATTGTTAATCACATCTTTAGAATGATTCAAATACTTTAAACTCGTCATACTACTTGATAGAATTGAACTTAGTTGTTCAGTCTAATCAATTCTTTTGAATAACAAAGGAAGCCAATATCCAAGAACTTTCCTTTAAAATTTTGTAGCCTCCTATACTTAGCCTAAATAGTAGTCAATGTCTCAGAACAATGCTTAAATACTGGACAGACCAGGCTTATGCATGGTTATCTTAGTGTTTCGAAATACTTCCCAGCAATTTAAGTACTTAAAAATGTTAAAGTAAATCTCTTTGAAAATTTTGAAAACTAAACATGCATTAATTTCTATAAAGAACCTATTATTATTGTTTTATCATATTTATTTATTACTCTACATAAGGGAATTTGTGAACACCTTTATTTAACAATTATATTAGACGGTTGTTGGTTCTGTCAGCATAAATAATCAACCCCAGACAATTCCAAGCCCAAGAAATACTTTTATTACCTGCAGTGACCAAACAATATTCATGTGATTAATTTGTGCAAATAACTGAAGAATCTAACTGAAAATTATTTCTGTTGTCAGGAATATATATATGACTTGGATAGAATTCTCTTTAATGAGTCTAAATAAAAGGCTTGAGAGGACATCTCTTGGTCTAAACTCTCTTCTTTCCTGGATAACCCCTCAGACTTTTCAACTGAAACTTTCACTAAACAAACCACTCCTAGCATTGTAAGCCTTTTTATCAGTCTCTATCTGAACTGAAACCAGATATACTGTACAGGGCCATCAGCTAGCTTTCTCTGTCAGTTTTGTCATTAGGTGATTTAAAATCAATGAATTCATGAAACATGGATGATAATAATTTTTTTTGATTCGTAAATTCTTTTTTATGACTGTTATTGCTTGTTTTGTATTTTGCACATTCCAAGAGCTAGTGGAAAAATACACTTGAGATGAACATATATGCAATAGAAAAGAGGTAAGATGTTCTTTGAAACAGAAAATTCTCAGAGAATCAAATTTCATAAAAACTGGGCAAACCCAACTTTTTCTGAAAATTGGGAGAGTTCCCTATCTAAATTTTAATTATAAGACTCCATAACTTTCATGAGAATGCATAACTCAAGAACCCAAACATCAAACACCTGCCTCTCATAAGAGTCTGTCATGTATCATTACATTACGAAATCTTACTACTTAACAGAATTCAAAGGGGGGCCCAAACTCTTAGCTCAGGACTTGAAAATTCTGTAAATTTCCCTTTGGGTTTTATTGAATTTAGATTTTAAAATCCTTGTATCATTTTTATTTTAGTAGTACAACAAACTCCCAAAACATTTTGTTTAAAAACTTAGAATTAGAAGATTAATGTTAAAAAAATTGATAATATATGTAATTTAGGTTTCACTAAATAAATTATTACAGTCATATCATATGGCAGGCAGAAGTAAACATTATAATTTATAAATTGTAGAAAATTATTTGTAAAATTAATATATCTGTATAAAACTTTAATGAAAATAAGTAGTTTTTAATGTGTTACTTAAGTTAATTATGAACTTAAGAGTAGAGATTATCTCCTTGAGCAGAATGAATATGACTGCTTATTAAAAAATTATACTGTGCCTTTTGTTTAAAAGACTACAAATAAGTTACCCAAGTAGGCATACTCAATTAAAGAAGAGAAAGGTTGCAAAACTTACAGAAAAAAAAAAAAAAAAAAAAAAAAAAAAAAAAAAAAAAAAAAAAAAAAAAAAAAAA
>KZ808541.1:66984-78560 GCA_000696205.2 Oncopeltus fasciatus | reverse complement strand
TCTCAAGCCCGGCGAAACAGTCAATACCGAGCGCTACCGACAACAAATGATCAATTTGAGTCACGCATTGATCGAAAAACGCCCAGAATGGGCTCACAGGCACGCCAAAGTCATTCTTCAGCATGATAACGCTCCTGCACATTCAGCCAGATTGACTAAGGAAACGATTTCTTCGCTTGGTTGGGAACTCCTACCCCACCCGCCGTATTCACCTGACCTGGCGCCTTCTGATTATCACCTCTTCTCATCGATGGGACACTCATTGGCGGAGCAACACTTCAACAATTTCGAAAACGTACGAAAATGGCTCGATGAATGGATTTCAAATAAAGATGAAGCATTCTTTTGGAATGGTATCCATATATTGCCCGAGAGATGGACAAAATGTGTAGAAAGCGAGGGCCAGTACTTTGAATAAAATATATTATACTTTTTTTTTAAATTACTGTGTATATATTTTAAGAAATAAACGACATTTTAAACTTGCATACCTGGTATACTCATTACTGAATAGAAGGCAGAGTCACAATTTCTAGTAAAAGCTATTGGACTTATAGGGGGAAAATAAAATAAAATAAAACAAGAAAGAAAAGATAAGTAATAATAAAGCCTTGTGATTTTGCGGGTTATAGGTAGATACATTTATGTATAGTGAAGAAGTTGTATAGTGTAGGAGTGGTTAGCTATCATTGACTGATGAGATTATGATACTGAATAGTATGATGATGGTGAAAAGTATTGAATTTAGTTTAGTCTATTCAAAAGTTTTTTACTGGTTCAAATTTGTTCAAAGGCACTAGAGTTAAGAGCACATTTCATCAATTTATTTATAAACCAGCTCTAAATTAATAAGAACTTATAATATATTCACTTTGAGTGAAGGATAAACCAAAGTAAAATGCCAACTGATCTGTTTAAACTATTTGTTTAATCAACATTTTCTCTTTTAGGACATCAAAAGGCTTCAACAATCTCTCCTTAACAGTTCTAGCTCTTCTAGAATTTTATATGATCAACATCCCAAAATATTTTATGGGGAGTGGATATTCTAAATTAATGGATCCATTTTAAAATAGCTGCAATTAAAAAAGATTTGAAAAATAATTACCTGTCCCCTAAAGTGCCAGGTTACAGTTGGGGGAGGTTCCCCAGATACATTCACATCCAGCATTATTGTCTGGCCAACTTTGAAAATAAGGTTTTCTAGGTTTGTACGGTCAATCCTAGGCTTCACTGAAAAATGTATATTACAATATAAACATATTATAAACATTTATTTCATTAACAACTAATCATAAGTTATAATTTTTTATACTTAGGCAATATGTATATAATTTTCACTTTAAAGTATTATTTGTAACACAATATTTCATATCAGGATTTCCCAAACATAAATTATAGATCTTTAGGTAATTCATAGTAAACTAACTTATAAATAAACATTCACAATTTAATATTTTAATTTGAATATTATTTTCAAATTATTACTACTTTTATAATTTGAGGTCATACTACTTTCTCATCATTGTCAACATAGGAGAAAGAACCTGAACTATGAAAATAGCATCTCAAAAATGAGACTTGACTGTATTATTTAGATTTATGATACTACAATAAAGGTCATTTATTCTGGATACAAAATTCTAAATGGGCAATTGAAAGTTTGGTATGAAATTAAAAATAAGATGAAGACAAATGATTTCCTTCACACTCAACGAAATAAGGCAAATGTTAAATTTAATCTCAGCACTTTGCTATCTTTGCCTTTCAACTGTAGACTACCAGAATGAAAGGATAACAGGGTCTGAAATGATTGAGAAAAAAAATAGCCATGTAAGTGTATTATTCTTTATGTTGCCTGAGAGTATAAACAATATTTTATAAAAAAAANTAAACATATATTCCTCAAATATTTAACTAAGTCGATTTGATGAAGTAAAATTCAGACGTGGACCGAACTCTAGGGGGTTTGTTTGTGTCTGACGTGCACCCCCTCAAAGCCGTTCGACTCCCGGGTTCCGAGTTGACGAGATGTCTCGGATGTTCCTTGGCGAGATGCTCGCTGACGAGGCGTACTTGTACTGATCATTGACGATCAAAGTTTACGCTTGGGAATTATTCATCCTTACCTGGATTCCTGGATCGTTATACTTGCAAATTGTTACTGTTACTATGAAATCAACACAGATGTTCATTGTTATAAGCTCTTTGTAATTTGTATCCAAGTGAAGCATCACACAACAACCTCACACAGTTTTATTACATTCATTGGTTTATAATTTTAAAGGGAAAAAAAAAAAAAATAAAAATAAAAATAAAAATAAAAAAATAAGAAAAAAAACATTAGTGAGGGGGAAAAAAACAACTAAAAAACATCTATTAAACCAGCCAGCACAAAAGCAATAATTATGAACTCTGACCCAAAAAATTACTGAAGCAAATATTTGATTAATTTGATCATGAAACAATTCAATATATTTACTTTAACATAAAAAATAATTACTGTCTGTTGGGAAAAATATTTTTATATAATTCAGAAGTTCATTATAAATGAGATC
This sequence comes from Oncopeltus fasciatus, assembly GCA_000696205.2. NCBI lineage: Eukaryota > Metazoa > Arthropoda > Insecta > Hemiptera > Lygaeidae > Oncopeltus > Oncopeltus fasciatus. The sequence goes on along the minus strand of KZ808541.1, from coordinate 76,002 downwards.
TAAAGGATAGCAAAGTAATAACACTAAGAAATATGAGAAACAAGTTTTCCTCTTTCTAAAATAATAGAAATAAACATAAAACAAACAATTTGCATTAGATCTAAGATAGAGAAATAAAACAAACAAATAATAACCAATTTGAGTAGGTCAACCATTTATGGGGATGAGCAAAGATATGGGAGTTAAAGAACTACAAAGCCATGGTATATATTAATAATGTCTTGAATAGGTCTATCAAACAAAGAAAACAATGTTTTCTTAACCAGTTAGTATAAATGAGTAAAGACAGAAAATGCTTTCAACTAACTCATTATAATGTATAAACAATTAAACAAATTAATGTATAAATATATATAAAGGAGGATAACATGAAGAATCAACACTTTTAAAATCATAAAATCAACATAATTTTTCAAAATTACATTAATTTACAAACAAAATTAATGTCATTTTTCAAGATTACAGTAAATTTTGTTTCTGTTTAATATTTTTGCAAGCCATTATGTCCATAGGAATATACAGAAATAAGTTTAATTATAACATATTTACCTAATACAGTGACTTCCACATCAGCTTCATCTTTTCCATGTTTATTAACTGCTACAATTGTGTAAACTCCATTCTGCTTTCTTATTACATCCATTAATGTTATTTTTGAGTTGTAAGGAACATTAACTATTTCACAGTTCGGCGAATTTTCAACCTGTATCAGGAAAATGGTAAATATTGATTTGAGTAAAGTATGTTCATAAAAAAATTGCTCAAATCTTGTAGATCAAAACAATTTAATTATTGTCATTTTTATTGTAAGAACAATTTCTTAAAACACTGAAGTATTGTTTTTCTTTTTAAAAGCAAGAATAGATGAATATGTTTCAGTTAAGATACTTATTCTAACAATCCAGAAAATTTTTGGAAATAAAGGCACCAAATATTACATTATTAATAATAGAAACACAATTTAATACTGAAATTGAATAATAGAAATATTTATTATCCTTATGTAATAGAGAAAAAAATTCTTATTAAAAAAAAAATTGAAGGAACGAGGAATAATTTTTTGAGAAGAAATGAGAAGGAAAATGTTTTATCTACTAATGATATTGTTTCACATCATTACCTCAGTTTAATTTAAGAATAGGTGAGGTATACAATAAAGTATCAAAAAATGCAGCTTGTCTTTCACCAAAAGTTATTTAATTTGTTTTCCACAGAAATAAATGCATTTGTCTGAATCTCATTTTGTATAATATTAAAGTAACTTCAGTTAGAGTATATGAATCCTATAGTGATTATGTGTTTATAAATATTTATAACTACTAGTCACTTCAAAAATTATTTTATTATTTACTTGGCCTAGCTTAAAGTTAAAATAATTAGCATTTTCTAAAAAGAAACAGTAAAAATAAACACTTTCTGGAAGGTATTATAATATTTTGTTCATTAATTTTCTAGTAGGCAATTGATTCATGTTTACTGTCACTAAAACTTAGACTTGGCATTCTTTGCCTTAAAATACTAGAATCATAAAGCCATAAATTGTCTTCTTCAACATAAGAACTTTTTCATTTTTATAAGCTATCAGGCAAAATGAGGGCTCTGTCACACAGTTAAGTTCATTACAACATTATAGGCTTGTTGGTTTTGTTCATATTGAGCCTCATCTATTAAAAAATCATAAGTTTCGATATTTTAAATCTATGAATTTTTTATTTATTTTACACTTCCTTTTATTACCCCCATGACGACTTCATGGCTATCATTACTCAAAATTTTTTTAATAAGCTCTTGCCCACTTTCACGAAAGTATTACAAGAAGAAACTTTAAAATGTTTCAAATTAGGTATCTTTCTGGACTAGACTTATTCTATCAATTTCGCAAGAATCATCTAAGAAGATGATCTGTAGATGAAATAAATGACAGTATTAGCTGCTTTACCCAAATCAATGGGTTGGTGCAGGTAAAGTTACAACTTTCAGACATTCCATTAAGCTTAGAATTATATGGTACTGTGACTTGATATTAAATGCCAAAGGAATTAAAAATTCCTTAACTATCTGTTAATATATTTTCTTACTTCCACCATAGCCTAATCATACACATTCATTATTTGCTCATTCATTTTCAAACATTGATTTAAACTTTTTCAAATCATTAGTCAGATCATTCTTAGTTTTTAGGATCCATTCCCATAGATAAATTCCAAGATGGAACCTTTACACCATAAATGGACAACAAGATTTCTCCCAAAATTAACCTAATGGTTGATTAATATGGTCACTAAAAATTCAAGGATGCTGGGAAATAACTAGAAAAGGTGTAAGAAGACATGGGACACAACAAAAGACTGAAATTTTCAAGGACTATTTTCCATAAGATTAGAAAATTGCAATAGCTTGAAAAGTCATGTTAATTAAATTCTTTGTATATTTCAGCAATGACATATTCTGGTAGTAATTATGATCCTACGGTCATTGCTTTGAAATATTCCAATGTATTAACAACCAGGGACTTAATAAATAATAAACTACTAGATGATAATTAGCGCCAAATCAAAGGTATAAATAAAACTTTTTTATTATCTAAACAGGGCTTCAAAAAAATAATGTCCCTAAGTCTCCCTAGTTTTGGAATTGATTGTGTGAAATCAAAATGATATTTTTTTTTTTTGTTACCTCTTAAGCTACAACTTGCATGGAGGGAGCAGCTATCTACAGTAAATCTAATTTGGGAGAGGCTATTCTTTTTTAAATCTATGACATTTTATTTATACATAAAAGTCTTTCCACAGCAGGACTACAGTGCTAATTTAAAGTGTCATAGGTGTTTAGAANATTAAATTTATTATAATTATTTTTGTCATCAATTTATGGTGGATAGTTCATGATACATAAGATTCTGAATGATATATAAATACATATATTCATTCAAAAAGTCCTGTTTTTTTGAGTTTGTGTTAGCCTCCCTTTCAAGCACTCAAGGTCATGTGGGAGTAACTATCTGTAGGTTGCCATCTCATCCTAAACATTCACGGCTCAGGCCAAGCTTTCATTTATAGATAAAAGCTTGCCCTGGGTGGGATTTGAACCCACAGCAATACCTGAACGGATACCCTGAGCTACCCTTACTGTCATTTTATTAGGAAAGTTTAAAATAAACAAATAATTACTAATACATACATTTATTCATCAAAATATTCTCTGTTACGATCAATAACCTTTTCCCATCATAATAGTAATTCCCAAATTCCATCTTTAAAAACAGCTCATTTTTGTAAAAACAACATTTCTGTCAGAAATGGTTGTCCAGATATTTAAACAGGTCTTAATCAGTAGGCGAAAGGTCAGGAGAATAGGCTGGATGTGGCAAAATTTCCTAGCCAATCTTGGTGAATTTGTTCCTGGTCAATTTGGAAGTGTGTGGCTGAGCATTGTGCTGGGGACGTGGGGACCCTTTTATATTAATTCAGCCAGGATCAAAAAGTTTTAACTTTGAGGGGCAATGTCCAATATTGTGGAGTATATTTCTGCAGTGATAATTTGACCTTGATTCAGAATTTCGAAATGCACTACACCTGCTATCCAGAAAACAATCAGCAAAACTTTCTTTGGATGAAGATCAGGTATTGGAATTTTTTTTTTTGGTTTCTTGTCAGCCAACAACCACTGATATGATGGTCTAAAATTATTTTCACTACAGATGATGATTCTATCTAAAAAGGATTTAATTTTTAAGCAAGAAGCTAAATAAAATGCAGTTGTTAAGTGGCTTATCTTATTGGCTTCTTAATTTGATGAGAAATCCATTTATCATGTTTTTTTTATTTTTTTTAATACTTTTTCTAGTTGATGGAGTTAATTCCAGGTAGAGGTTAAAGAAAATAAAGTTGTAAGGCTACTTTTAAACAACTTTATAAAAACATAGCGAGCCCAAGCGAGAATCATCTTAAAATATCTCGTCGCCGAAACAAAATTTGGCAAACCAAAATTGTGCTTCCACTCAAAGAGGGCATCTTTTCCAAAAGCAGAGCATATTTTTGATTAGCTTCAGTCATTTTTAAACCAAGTTAATACTCATAAAACAAAATGGACTTATTAGGAGTTTCCACCAGAATCATTTTCGACTAGTCAGTTCAAACGCTTAAAGAGGACTGGATTAAAATTAATCACTCTTTTTTTAGAAGATTAACATTTTTTTTGGATGGGTTAAAGTCCAGTTTTGGTTTAATTGAACAAAAACTATAGATGTTCACGTAGGCTTCGACGGTCGTCAGGAGTATTTACCATTTCTTCTTCCGGGTTGGACCGTGTCAAATTGGTGTTATTTGACACATTTGTTACATCATGTGATGTGCGAAAGCTCGGCAAATAACACCAATTTGACACGGTCCAACCCGGAAGAAGAAACGGTAAAAACTATAGAATAAAAATAAAAATCATGAACTATAAAAACGATAGGACTTTTTGAATGTTTGAATGACCTTGTATGTATGTATGTATATATAAATATATGTTGAAGAAAATATTGTTAAGAGACAAAATTAGAGTTGAAAATATTAAGCAGTATTTGAATTCTCCGCAGCCAAGTGCATCACAATAATCTTTTCACAATTACATACTTCTTATTAACAGCTTACTTACATACTTTACTAACCTACTTTCAGCAGCATAATCCCTGAATATAAAAATTATTAAAAACATGCAAAGTTTAAAAAGCGTAAAATAAATTATTTTGAAAAGTCTACTTTTACAGGCATAAAAGGACAGGCTATAATATTTTAATTTTTGCATTGCTGGAGAGAAATATTTACTTCAAGTTATAAATAGTGAAGATCTACTTGACACTATTTTTACTTCCATAGTTTAGTCAGCTTTTACAAACCAATAGTTTTATCTTTAGAATATGACAGCTATTAACAAACTAAATAATACTTTTGAGCTAAATTCATCTCCTAAAAATTGATAGAACAATATATTTCATAAATATGTATAATTATTTCATAAATATATACATATTACACAGAATTATATGAAATATGTTACATATATATGTAATACATATTACACACATGTATATGAAATATATTACATATACATGTAATACATCCATACAATTGCACTATCATTATGAGTATAAATATTTAAAAAATAATTAATATATAGGCCCAATAAATTGATTATTACAGTTCATGTGAATGGGCGTGTCATGCAAAAATATATAATTACATGGAAATCTAAAATTTTACTTTCAGTTTGTAATTGTAACAATGATAAGTTGTATCCTCAGGATGTAACTCTAAGAAATATTTAGGCAAAAGCTAAAGCTACTTGTTTAGGATGTAGCTCTTCTACTTCATCAGTTCAAATATCTCATAAAGAGTTTGTTGAGAGAATAAAAAGTCTAATCAAATTTAGAATCCACATCATTTACATTATGATGGAGGAAGTATATGCTACAGACAATGATGGTTCTCAATGGAATGCTGTTATCGTGGCCTTTAACAAGGATTCAACTGACGATTATCATTGATCTCACAGTTCATTTTGAGACTAATAATGAGGCTCAGGCAATTCTCCAATAATTATAAAGAAGCAAACGGAAATGTGATCAACAGATGCAGTTCTTCAAGCATTGACCAGACTCAACTGTAATCAATAGCAGTATTATTAGGATTAGGATCAGGATCAGAATCAGGTTATAGGGCGATCAACATCATGGTTATTACGCCCTGACTGTTGGGGTTTATCTAGGGTTAAATCTGTTATCAATTCTTTTAAACGTTTTCCATTTTTTAGTGCTTGTTTACATTACGTTATCTATATAACATTACATTACTTTATCTATATAACGTTGCACACAAGTACTATTACTTGGTGTGCAATAAGTTATATTCGTACACACACCTACACACAGACTTACACAAATATAGATACAAAACCATTTTAAAAGCAGAAATATAAATTATATAACTTAAAAAGTAAATTAACAATTAAAATTGAAACAATAGCTAATCAATTTTAATAAACAATAGATAAACAATATAATACAATTAGATTTATATAGTGAATTAGAAAGGCATAGTTGATTTTTTTTTATTTTTTTTTTTTAATTGTTTCATATATGCCTGTTTCTCTTAAAATGCACATAAGTTTGGCTACATTGGATTCATGGTTTACCAGGGATGCAGACAGATGTCTTGGGAGGTTTTTACATGTAAATAGATTAGTGTAATATGGGCATTCCTCGATGAAATGTTGAACACTCCTTTGAGAGCTACATTTAGGGCATATTGGCGGTTGATCTTTAGTGATTAAATGCACGTGGGTAAGATTGGTGTGACCTAATCTAAGTCTGGTTAGTACGACTTCTTCCCTTCTGTTCTCCCGATTTGATGTGGATCACTCCTTGGTGGTGTCCTTAATTCTTCGCAGTTTATTGTTGGTCGATTCGGACTTCCATAGAGTGTCCCAGTCCAAATAAGTTTTTCTTTTAAGCCAAGTCTTGACATCTCTGGGTTCTATAATGTTTGTGGGTGGGATGTCTTTAAGAGCTGCTTCTTTAGCTGCATTATCAGCCATCTCGTTTCCCCTTATACCTGTGTGTGATGGAACCAAAAAATGTTATTGTTTTGTCCTGCTGTTCAAGGGTGCGAATATAATGAAAGAATTTTTTTTGTAGGAGACCTTGATTTTTATCATTTTTTATACTTTTTAGAGAAGAGAGCGAGTCGGAGCATATGATAAAGTTTTTGTCTGATGTAATGGTATGATAGAGAGCTAGGGATAGTGCTTGCATTTCAGCCGTGACAATTGAAGCCATAGGTGTAAGTTTTTGCAGTATTTTGTGGTCTTTAAAGACTATTGCTAGGCCTACATTGTCCTCTTGTTTTGAGCCATCTGTGAAGATTTGAGTAAGCTTGGATAACTTCATTTACTTATCCTAGTTTTTCACTTGTGTTGTAATTTTTGTTTAGATTTGTTAATCGTAGGTCAATTATGGGGATTTTTCTTTTCCATGGGGGTTCTTCAGTTTTGTATTCCTGTATGTTTAGTGTTGGGACAGAGGAGATCATGCTCCTCTGGCAGATCGCTAATGGACGGGCGTTGTGGGTTTTGTTAATATAATGGAAGATATTTGGGCTCGAATATGTAGTTGTAAGCTGGGTTCGTTGGTTGGTAAAGTAATTTAGCTAAGTAGGGGCTGGATAGCAGTTTTTGGCGAATGAAAAGTGGAGGAACTCCAGATTCGGAGTAGAGGCTCATGACAGGGCTGGTCCTGAAGGCACCTGTAGCTAGGCGGATTCCCGAGTGGTTAATCGCGTCCAGGTACATGAGATGGGTTTGTCTAGCTGAGGAGTAGATCATGCTGCCATAGTCTATTTTAGATATTATGAGGCTTTTAAATATCATGAGGAGAGATTTCCTATCTGCTCCCCATGATGTTTTTGAAAGAACTTTTAGAAGGTTTAATCTTTTGCAGCATTCCTCTTTAACATTTTTGATAGGGCTTAGCCATGATAATCTTTCAACAACTGTAACTCCTAGGAATTTGGTTTCATTTGTAAAAGTAATATTTTGACCATTGAGAATTAATATAGGAGGTGGGCTAGGATTCCTTTTTTTGTTGAACAGGGTACATTTTGTTTTGTTTGCTCAGAACCTAAGATTGCTTGATGTGGCCCAGTTGCTAAACTTGTTAATTGTACTTTGAAGGAGCCTAGTAGCCCAATCAATGTTTGTGAAGCGGATGAATATTTTAAGGTCGTCAACGAATAAGGAGGCTTTAATAGGCGATGGAATATGAGAGATTATAGAATTGATAGCTATTGAAAAGAGGACACATCTAAGAATGCTTCTTAGTGGAACACCGTTATGTAAGGGTCTTCGTCTCGAGAGTTTGTTTCCAATGCGGACTCTGATGAAGCTCAGAGAGAGGAAGGACTTTATGAAGTTCGGCAGTCGTCTACAAAAGCCCCATTCAGAAAGTTGCTTGAGTATTTGGCTTCGTCTAATCGTGTCGTATGCCTTTTCGAAGTCAAAGAAGACGCCAATTGCTTCTTTTTTCTCTAAGAAAGTGTTGAGTATGTCCCGCTTCTAAGGTAACCAGGTGGTCCATTGTTGATCTGTCTTTTCTGAAACCGCATTGGGCAGGTGTTAAGAGGTTGATTTTTTCTAGATCCATAGGAGCCGATTGTTGATTATTTTTTCAAGTAGTTTGCATAGGCAGCTGGAGAGGGATATTGGTCTGTAATTTCCGATTATAAGTACTATTATCTTTACCCTACAAATATTTTTTAAAATCTCATTTATATGTTATTTATTTATATGCTGGCTTGTATGTTTTATTTATTATCTTTCAATATTAATATATGTCCTTGAGATGGATTGTGTTTTCTTTGCAACAAAATATAGTTAAGCAGTCACACTAGTATATTATAATTGTACAATAAAAGTTTTCTCTCTATAGTGTCCATCCTAGAACTTTAATTGTGGTTCTCTAGCTTTTAAGTCTTATCTTTTTAAGATTTAATTTTTAGATAACCTAATTTAAAAAAAAAAAATACTTTTATGAAACATTATTTACTCTTGATGTAAGTTTTGACTAAGATTATTGTTTTATTTATTGTAATTTCTTTTACAGTATATTCATTATACTGTAAAAATATATTTATGCTGCTAATTTGCATACATTTTTTCTTCATCAAATCCTACACCATGAATATAGCTCAAAATTATTACTGTTATTTACCTGACTTTGAGGAAAGCTTAACAGAGAAAATAAATAATAGTGCAAAGTAAGCTTTTGATTTATCAAGTAGAATAATTTCCTTCTTTCAAATATAATCAGAACTTTGACAGAATACATTTCAATTTAATAATTTATAATATTTAAGTATGCATGAACAACATACTTCTTGTTTTTGAAATATTACGTCATATTTATCAGAGGAAAACATTAGTCCTTATGCATGGTTTCTTAAAAGTGTATTTATATATATATATATGCTACAGACAATG
>KZ808540.1:175907-189405 GCA_000696205.2 Oncopeltus fasciatus | reverse complement strand
AGGAAAATAGTATTAAAAGCTGTTTAGTTAACAAAACTAACCACGAAAAATATTTTACAAACGTTATGGAAAGAAAAAAAAACTGCTAATGAGTAAACCGTCACCCAAAAAATGATAGGGGAAAATTCTAATAACGAAAGGATGGTCATTCAGTATTGTATTTAAAATAAAACTAAGTTTACCTCACCACTATACATTGTAGCTAAAATGTAATATCTCACCTGAAAAAGAAAAAAAATATTAAATTTCAATTTTCAAAAGAAAAATGAAGAAAATAATCTTATAAAGTGATTTATAATTTTAGAAAGCTAAACATGAAAAAAATGGATGGGTACTCCTAGAGAGTCCCTCACCCTTAGCCTTAGTGGTTGTCTAGGAAGTATTTACATATCCAAGTTTTTCGATTATATTTCTTATTCAGAAGAGCCAATTTCATCAATATTTCATAAGATCTTACTACTTTCCAGAATTGAGGAAACCTAAGGAAGAACAATAAAAACTCAATCCTGGTATTGCTTGACTTAATGCACAAAATGTTAGCTAAAGAAATTTACCTCCTGTCTTAAATAACTAAATTGTAACAAGAAATATAAACAAACATGTGCATCCAGCATATATTATGTCATTAAAACATGTGACACATAATATATGCTGGATATTATCTTTGTGAAAGTATAAAGCATTGAATACACAATTATTTTCAATTATAATTTAATGGAAGTTAATAATGCGACCAATATTTATGGAGAGAAAAGAACTCGAGAAATAATTGGAAGCAAATATTTATTTGGTTGTGGTTTATTACCCCACGCAAATTTTAAACAATTAATGAGAAGGAATAGAATAAAAAAAATCTATCTGTCCCAGCCAGGAATCGAACCTGGATTTCCTGCTATCCGGGCCGGCGTGCTAAACCATTGCATTACCAGGACGAGCTAGTTATCTATTATAGTGGGAATTTAATAGGATATCTAGCTCGTCCTGGTGGTAATATCCCAAACCCATCAAGATAATCCTTTACGGCGACTAAAAAACGGAGATGGCCTACAAGTGAATGAAGCTAATTATTTTTTCTTTTGGAGTTACGGCATACTCTCCTCCATATTATTATCACAACCAATTGACAACCCATTCTGAGCAATTAAAAGCATGCCTTTTTATTTACAGGATGTAATAATTAAATTTTTTAAGATAAATACTGAAAAAAGAAGGGTAAGAGAAAAACAACAAATTTTGTATCACTTTGAGCTGATTTAGTAGTTGATAGCAAAAACAATATCCTAGCAGAAAAGCAAGAACCTCTGACGTTTCTTGCAGCACTGCCAAACTAATCTATATATATCCAACTGCCACAAATTATTTCAGCGCTTTTTCGTCTTAAAGAAATGTAAAAACAATAACAAATTGTTTAGAATATTCTACTATTTAACAGGTTTACAATTAACGAGTTCTCGCTGAGATGAATTGTTTGAAGAATTATATTTGAAGCTAAAGCAAAGAATGCTTTCCAATCAGTAAAATAAATATATCTTAGTTCCAGAACTATAACTTTAAAGCTTATTACAGGAATATTGAAACATATTATTTTAGAGATCAAGATAATTCACAGGTTTACAAAAGCTTTATAAGTTTATAAAAACTGAAATAAATACTAACCACACTTTTTTTTTTTTACTTTTTTTTTTCTTTTACATAATATGCGTTAAAAAAAACATTTTATAGTTATATAAATGTTAGAAAATAATAATTTACACCATGTTCTATTTTTTAAAACAATAGTAATAGGTTACGGTAATAGAGGATGATATAAAGATTTTGGTGTTACTCTAAATTCTCCTACTACCCCATAACTGATTTCAGCCGAAAATAAATTCACATAGGAGTTTTCAGTATAAAACCTAATTCTTTATTTGAAAAATAAGGAGGTTTGCCCAACCTATGAAGTAACTTCTTAAATGTTTTACGCAGTATCGTAAAAATATTTACCTACTATTACGAATACAGGCCTCCCTCTGTTTTGACTTATTTCAACCACTAGTGGTCTCTTCCATTTTAAATTTGTCCTAAGCAGTGCTGGCGAGGAAGGGAGGCATTTTTCAAAAGTAGCTGCGTGGCACCGATGTGAATACTGTTAACTCGAGCTTACTGGTCATTTTCATCCCCGGTGATTGTCATCTCCCCCCCCCCCCAGTAGCATTTAAAGATCGATACTTCCAGAAGGGTAGAGGATGGATACTACCCTTCGAGTAGCTGGCTTGTGAATTAAATTATTCTATTTTGATGATGAATCAGGGCATTCAAAGTGCTTCTTCCATTTTTCACGCAGGTTTGACCCATTTAAGACTGTATGTTACTATTGACAATTCTATGCTCCTGGAAGGGTTAGAAACATTTTAGAATGTATAAATGTGCTAATAAAAAGGAGATGAAAACAATTTGTACAGATCACTGCAAGGCCCACCCGAGGAAGAGAAATATCGTGAAAGTGTGCTTTTAACAAGAGTATGCCAAAAACATTTCTCCAACTTTTTATCAAACGAAGAATGGACTGTGGGTTAATTTTAAATGGCTACGCCAAGCACTATCTAGGTTAAAAAATTGAACAGCAATTACCCTTTTACTCCTGTGTTATTGAAGAAAACAAAGTGAACTAACTCATGCGTTGGATGCATTAATCAACAATGAATAAATAAATTTATTCTAGGTTTGAAAATAAAAAACATGGACCAATTAACTACCGATAAAGCCAGAAAATGTCTGTTAATAATTAGGTTGAATGAGTTTTTCTACATTTTTCTAGGAAAACTTAAAAAAATAAATTTTTGTTCAATGCTGAATCCAAGTACTTAACTAAGTAAAAACAACGAAGAAATTCGGTTCGTATATACAGAAAGGTTTGTTATGGAAAAATGATGATTTCGTAGATGGATGTTTTACAAAATTTATAATATAGTAACCTTTTGTATACTAAATTTTCTTTAGATAACCATTCAATTATCCTAAATAATATTTTTTGCACGCAAAATAAAGTTAGCTATTATAATCAGACAAAAAACATCAACTGTTAAGTTAGATGGCTAGGTATAGTTAAGTAAGTAAGAGGTAATAAAAAAAAAATAGCAATTATTATTTAAAGAGATTACTATATAATTAATTGAAATTGATCTTATTAATAATGATGATAATAATTTTGTTACAAGTTTGTAATAATAATGGTGACAAAGCTCACATGCTTAGCTCTGTGTAATAGGAGCAGTAATTTAGTGGCTGTAGCTATTTCATTATAAAAATATTCTTTTTTAAATTCTTTTTTTTTTTTTTTAGAAGTAAGTTTGAGATATGTTTTTGTCTAAATAATCAGTCTGGGGCAGCTCAGGGTATCTGTTCGGGTCTCGCAACCCTGGCGCTGAGGGTTCAAATCCCGCCCAAGGCAAGCTTTAATCGATAAAAGTCCCACCCTCCATGACCGGAAGTAGCAAAGGGAGGCTAACAATTAAAAAAATAAAATAAAAGTCAGTGTTTACCAATAGTAGAGCACTAAGTAAACATAAACAAAGTGATAAATCGGGTGCGATAAGAACGTAGGCGTTTCCTATTTGTTCATATCAATGATTTTTGTTTTCATGTATATTTATTAAAGAATGATATTTAACAGATGTCTCTGTATAAAAATATAGTCTAAGAATTGAAATAATGTATCACGCAGTATTTAGAATTATAGCATGCAATATCTAAGAGGCCTGAGGAGGAGGGTGGAGGATTAGGAGGATTGGTAAGGAGAGTTAGGGGGATTGCTAAGGAGGATTGGAGGATTGCTAAGGAGGACTGCTAAGAGACTGCTAAAAAGGATTACTAAGAGACTGTTAAGGAGGATTGCTAAGGACGACTGCTAAGGAGGATTGCTAAGGAGGACTGCTAAGGAGGATTGGTAAGGAGGATTGCTAAGAGACTGCTAAGGAGGATTACTAAGGAGGACTGCTAAGGAGGATTGCTAAGGAGGACTGCTAAGAGACTGCTAAGGAGGATTGCTAAGGAGGACTGCTAAGGAGGATTGCTAAGGAGGATTGCTAAGGAGGATTGCTAAGGAGGACTGCTAAGAGACTGCTAAGGAGGATTGCTAAGGGACTGCTAAGGAGAATTGCTAAGGAGGACTGCTAAGGAGGATTGCTAAGGAGGCAAAATATAAGAGGCCTTACAAATTTGTTGTGCGTGTGTCGGTGTGTTTAATGCAGAGCTCCCATGCTCATACACACGTAAAATCAATGGGTGAACAGTTATTATTGCAATATTATATGTCGTTGTACCTTAAAATTACTTGCGTATAAAACAACTTAGACACTCAATATGCATCAGTAGCAGCGCCATGGCTCAAACATGCGTTTTGCTCTATTGCTCTGGCCTATGCCAACGTAAAAACGGCTTCAACGTGTTTTGCAAAAAAATTTTGATTTCGTTTATTATTTAAACTAGGATTTGAGAAACGGGTACAATTCATGAACCTATAAGAGGAGGAAAGTTGTGCAAGTGGACAAAAGATATTGTTAATTATTTATATCTCTTTATAACAAATAGTCAACTGTCTCTAAGGTTTCGATGTGTCTGAGTGTTTAGATCTCGCCTCTCTTGGTTCTTCTACGCCCAATAGAGATGAGGTACTTCCTGAAATCGAAACTGTAAGAGATAGATGACAGCTTCACTCTCATCTTTCCCTTCGTATCATATTCGTTGTGTCAAGAGGTTTAAAAGCCTTGATCTGCACTGAATCATCGATATGAAGAAAACAATCATTATATAATGGTTCCATAAACAAACAGATGAATCAGACGATGTTTGATTCCATCCTTATCTGATTATTTATCCGTAGATATTACTAAAACTGTACTGTTGGTTGTTTGGAAGTACTCAAAGCCAATAAGGTGAAACTCCCTAAAAATTTAGAGAATGAACAAGTGTTTGACTATCGTAGAACGTTATAATAGAATACATTATAATATAGGCTATTATATCGTCACATAGTGTGATTATTACAGGAAGATAACTGATTAGGTTAAGTCACAATTCTCAAATTAGAATATCAAGTATTTCAAAGCGTTAAGAAATTTACCAGAATACAAAAAATGATTATGAAGAATTTTTGGACCAATAAAAACTGTCTTTAAAGATATCAATATTAAGATTTGTAAAAGGAAATAAAGGTAGAATGAAAAGCTGAAAGTATTATATTGGAGAAACCTTTGTGTTAACTCATATGACTTCAGTCTAATTTTTATTTATTTATATTTTTGTTGTTGTTGCAAAAAGCAAATTTCTTCAAACTTTCTGAAAAAAGGCTCATTTTAGAATAAGTATTAAGCATGCAAGCACTATCTACAAGGACAACAAGTACCCGAGAAGAGCTGGGAAGAACATAAATGGGTAATTTACTTTTCTCAAGGTAGCATAGTGATTTATGGTTTAACATGGAATCAATTAGAAGGTCATTGCAATCTATGGGAGCCCCCTAGACTAAATCCCTTAAAGCGAAGAGTCGGGGTAAGCTACCGCACTATTTGAGCTCATTAATGCAATATATATATGTTCGTGAGGAACTTGATAAATAGCCGAGAAGAGTCTCCCATAGAGCTTGGAAGGACATAAGTGGGTAATTTACTTTTCCCAAGGTAGCATAGTGATTCAAAATAAAATTCAATAAGGTGATTGTACGCTTTGAGGGACTACATACTTTAAAGAAGAAATTAAAAAATCTACAGATATCAGTCTTACCCCATCAATGGAAAAATCAATAACCAGATGGTATTTTAAGTCCTTATTAGTCAGATTGAAGAGAGAAAAAAATACTAAAATTAGGGCAGAGATTAAAAAAAAAAAAAAAAAAGAAAAAAAAAAGTTCTTCTTATTCATGAATGCACTTAATTTAGACTTAATTTTTACAAATCCGAGTAGTAATCCAGTTTCAGATGGTAATGTATTACTTATAGTTCATATAATACACATTTATGAATAAGAAATCTAATCTTACGATAGAAAAGAAACTGACGCTCTACAAAACCTTATTAAGACCAATCTGAACTTACGGAGTAGAAATCTGGGGTGCCGCCAAGCCTTCCAACATCCAAAGAATCCAGTCCATTTAATCCAAAACCCTGAGAATAATTGCGAATGCTCCCTATTATGTATCCCATTCACCACAACCTTAATATTCCTTTTGTTCAAGACTTCATTTCTTTCCGCTTTACCCTTTTCCACAGTAAACTGCCATACCATCCTAATCCATTAGCACAGAACATGTCTTCCAACTCCAACCCCTACAACCCTCTCCGTCGACTCAAACAAAGATGGCCCCGTGACCTCCTGAGGACATAATCTGTAAATACTTAGAGTGGTGTCATAGGTCACCTTCTCTCCTCATGTGATTAACATTGAATGTATTTTTTTAAAAATTCATTGTAGTGATCAAATTACAAAATGTTTTAATTTGACAGAATGTAATAAATAAATAANTTTACAGAATGTAATAAATAAATAAATAAAATTAAAAAAAAAATTGATATAATAAAGAAAAGCAGACTGGTTTACAGTTTTTTAACCAATGGGTTTAAGCAGTCTTTCCTCCTTTCCTCATGGTCAACATTAGCATGAGATTAGTTCACTCATTAACCCTTATATATGTTCCTCACCAATTGAATACAGAAAATATTGTTTACGCTTGCATGACGGGCTTTTTTGATCTCACTCCACATAATATTACCATTTTGTCCCCAGTAGTACCCCTGCGGCTGGACAAATATCAGGGTCTGCAGTAGTTCAAAAGCAATGGGGAAAATAAGAGAGAAACTAAAAACACATGTGATTTCTCACATTCACTCATTCAGATAAGGGTGTTGGAAGGGCTCTGATTTCCTTCACCTGATTGGCCTGTCGACTATCGGTCTTGTGATAATGCATGACACGCTGAGCGGAACACGAACCAGAACCATTCTACTTTCTTCTGCACCCCATTAATTTGTTGTTAGGGTTTTTCCACCCTTAAATTGAACAATTTCTCCACATTGTACTGATATTTTGAGATGACAACAAAATTATTTTACATGAATAAAAATTTGAATATTTTCTTTCCTTCAGTTGAGCTCTTCTTTACTTTTTAATTTATATTAAAATATAACCACTGTTATGATGAAATACACATATTCATTGCTCCAAACGATTTACAAAATATTTTGACAGATTATTAGAAACCAAGTAAGACTACTTAATATTTATTAAAAAGCAAAACAAGTTCTTATACTCGAAGAGAAAGAGAGAAAAGGAATAATTTGGTAAATTAAAAACACCTATTGAGGAGATTATCTCGTAAAAAAAATGTTAGTTAATTGCTAAAAAATGCGTGTCATTAGCTACGAACAATAATCGAATTCCCGTATAATTAAATATCAAAGGTATTTATTAATAAAAAAGCACATGCTAAGTTCACTTCAACTTTTTAGTGATTTATTAATGTAAAGAATTAGGAATATCATAAAACTCTCAGGCTGACTGCAATTTTCACAATAACAAAATATAGAATAATGTTGACTCTTTTCCTAATATTTTAATTTAGAATTGAATATAATGCATTATTGCATATGTTACAATATTGCAGATTAAGATGATGCATCAACGCCCGTATTTATTGAAAAACAATAAACAAGTGTACAGCTGGAAGGGAAAAACGGGTGTAAAATACGAGAAAGAATAGAGATTCAAGAAAAAAAACAAAAAAAAAAAAAANAAAGCATCTATGAGTAGCTTTTGTATAATTTATAAAACTAGAAAAAGAACGGTTATTTTCAATAACTATAAAACGTTTAAATATACATATAAAATGTGTACAGAAGTTAAATTAAATACTTTTAAATACATTAAAGGAAATCAGTAGGGTGATTCAGCTAATGTGAGAGAAAGTGCAGCACTTTCCTTGTATCTGATCATTTGTTCGACACTAGTTTTCGAAATGTCAGGTGCTTGAAACTTTGTTAGCAGGAAGAAATATATGCCAAAAAGCAGGAAGTGTTATTTACAAGCAAATCAGTTTCAAAACGGAAATTATATAAATGAACAAATTTTCTTTTAATCTATTCGGATAATTAAAAGTAAAAATAACTGGAATACAAAAGTTTAAATAAGTAAAATCATAAAAACTTAAGCCGCTATAAATATTTATGTAACTAAATCAAAGTTGGATAATTGTTTAATTAGCTGAACGTTTAATTAAAAGATATGGTTAATATGAAATAAAAATTTTAATTCGAGACATTTTAAAGGTTCCCCGTTGAGGATTCTTGTTCGTGTTGCAGAAAAATTCGGTAATTTGAAGTGAACAACTGAGTAGCGGAAGTATTATAATATACGTCGAGATATAACAAAACATATAACATGGAAATGCCGACATCGCTTCCCATCATTCAAAATCTTAATTACTTTGTCCTTCAATTTTCGGATGACTTACCTGATTAGATAAAGGTCATTGAGAATTGAAGGTACTGCAATAGCACTACCCTTCATTACTCTATGGTTTGGGTATTTCAAACACCCGTAAAATAAATATTTTATACTAATTCAGATGGTGTAGAAAATATTTGAGAATGAACTTAAATTTTGGTGAGCCTGAACTATGTTATTGAAGGTTTGCACAGGAATAAGTATGGAGGAAGCAAATACCATTAAGTGGGAAATTTTATTGTATTACTTTCTTTATGGTGAAAATTACAAATAGGGATGTTGAAACCAGTGATGAATGGAAGCAAATCCAAAATAAGGATAGGGTCGCTAGGGTAGATCAGTGGATCTGTTCGGGTCTCGCAATCCTGACGCTACGGGTTCAAATCCCTCCCTAATTTATATAAGCTTGTCCTGAGCTAAGAATGTTTAGAAAGGGTTGGCAACCTGTAGATAGCCTCCCTATCGATGACCCTAAGTGGTTGAAAGGGAGGCTAACACTTATATAAANAAAAAAAAAAAAAAAAAAAAAAAAAAAAAAAAAAAAAAAAAAAAAAAAAAAACTCAATCACTATTTGTATTTACAATTCGGACGCGGGGAACTCAGAGGATATTGAAGATGATGGCGGATTCGTTTTGAGTTAATCTTGCGGATAAAAAGCTGAATGGGAAAGAAATCTAGTAGAATACACGATGAAAACCGTTAATATTGATAATATTGACGTAATTAATGATTTAGGAGAAACGTGAGGGTCTCTGACCCCTTGTCTTAATCGTTCATTACACGAACGATCACTGGAACTATGTTGATAAACTGGCATTCAAAGCTGACAAGAGAAATAAGTAATGTAGAAAATTTAATTTACCTGACTATGATAGCGATGCAGATAAGTTTCTGAAGTGAACTTAAAGACCAGCAGAACGAACAAAAATTTAAATGGTGAGTTTTATTGACCGTAGATATTATTATTAGATGTTTTTTTGTTGGGGTTCGATCAAGGTTGACCAAAAAAAAAAAATATATATAAATTTTGTTTGTACAAAAAATGTGAATTAAAAAAAAATTTGTATTATTTTCTTAAACCTTGATCGAACCCCAACAAAAAAAAACATCTAATGAATAAAAAAATATTTTACAGATCTTAAAAAAGCCTGGTGAAGTCTCTAGTTCAACAAGCGGTACATGATTTGTGAAAATATGTTATTTTAAAAAATTTGGATGTGCTGAGAGAAAGATAAATTTCAAAGACAGAGAGGGAGAAAAAGAGAGTGTGAGAGAAAGAGAGTGTGTGAGAGAGAGAGAATGATGAATACTTTAATGCAATGTGTCTTTTATTACAATTAATTTAAGTAAGATTTTTCTTATTACTGTACTAGGTTGTAATAAAGATTTGATGTTTATCAATATTTAATCAAAGAGAATACGTTTTTATTAACGCAAGGTTATTTGCGGAATGCTTTAACCATTTGCAGTAATTACTGGCCCCCAACTCAAGATAACAAGCAATTTGCCTAACAGAAAAATTGTTGTATTCTTTTTGTCAAAAGACAGTAGGTATTAAAATAAAAAGTTGCATGTAATATAGTGTCTCAATTTAAGTTATTGGTTTAAAGTATTAATACTGCAGTATCACATTTTAGTCAATCATGACTATTACAAATTGATTTTCAAATGAATAAATGAAAATATTAAAAATTATAATAATCTTAGGCATAAATAAAATTTAATTCCTCCCAAATATTTGAATAGGATGAACTTATTATTATTGTTATTGTTATACAGATTGCTTAGCATATTATGTATGATGCATATTGATTTTTGTATCTCAACATCTTTGTATAATAAAATAGCATAAATTTTTATACAATAAAAAGCATACAAATGTAGCAAACTGCATTAAACAAAAAAAAAAAACAAAAAAAAAAAAAAAAAAAAAAAAAATGGTCTAAGGTTTAAGAAAATTCAGACAACTACATTAAATCTTCGTAGTGACTTCAGTAGCAATTTTAGTTTAATTCATCATAAAAAAGAATTATTACATCTAGTAGATGATGCTATAATAATGACGGGAGAATAAATAGAGTTGAATGTATGTATTTAAATGTAGTTCATTTTAACTATGCATTTCCATTAAAATAGAAAAAAGGCCATAAAGCAAGATCTTTAAGATGACAAGGCTGAAGGGAGACAACTGTAAATGTCGACTTTAATTAGCTTCAAGCAAACGAGTGGTTCTAAGGTAACCAGATATTATGAAGTTAAATAAAGACTAATGCATATGTATACACATTAAATATATAATAAAATAAAGAAAAAAAGTAAGGGGTATATAATGGAGATATGCGTGTATGTGTACGTACAGTACAAAGCTATTTAAAGTTGTCAAAGTTGTTTGTAGGGGCACCAGGATAGCACATCGGATCCGTTCGGATTTCACAATCCTAGTGCCGCGGGTTCGAATCCGCCTAGGGCATTATTTTATTTAATTTAGTAAAAGCTTGTCCTGAGCCATGGATCTTTAGAATGGGATGGCAACCTGCAGATAGCCCCTCCCTCCACGACCCTATGTGGTTGAATGGGAAGTTAACACTAGAAGATAAATACAATGTAAACTCGCACTCAAATGTGAGTGTATATGCACAAATACACTTTTATTTGAGTGCGCGTATGTATGTAAACACAAACTCACACACGAGTGAACATGTAAGTTCATGTACATATGCAATTGCTCTCTTTATGAACATAAATACACCAGGCATGTAGAGATTATATTTTCTTAGGTTTTGCACAATTTTAACCATAATGGAAGTTACTTCAGAGTTTATGGAACTTACTTAAGCTTACTTAAAAAAAAACCAAAAAAAAAACAAACTTATATTCTAGGGAAATTGAGAGCAACGGTGACTAAAAACCTACTCTTGGTTGATGTCGTCACTATAAAGTGAAAAATCGTAATTTTCTTTTTTTTAAACCATATTTTCGTGCAGCAAAATCTATGTAGACTTATCCACGTTATAAAGAAACTTAACCAAACTTGGTAAAGTTATTAACCTTACTGCGGAGAGTTATAGGAATCGCATTCTCATTTCACAAAAATCCACGAGGAATAACCCGAATCCTCCAAAAAACATTTTGGGGCGCGAAGGCAGATGACTAGATATAAAAATATCTAAAGAAAAAGCATTAACTAGAACGAAATGGATAACACTTTCGGCATCTTCATTTCTCCTCTTTATCCTATATAATAATTTTTTCATTGATAATTTGTAAAAATCGTTTCCTTCAAGAGAAACAGCATCTGCCACAATTACATAAAATTTTATTTAAGAAAAGAGGTGTTCATAGCTAGCTCAGTAAAAATTAAGAAGTGTCCTCAAAAACCGCCACTGATCTAGTTGTACATTAGCTAATGGTTTCCTAATTGTCATATATCTGTCAATATAAGCCTTAATGACTTGTTTTTCAGTACAGCACAGCACGACGAAACACTGTGTCTCTTCAGCTGATTGAGTGTTTTGCATTATGTATGTACAACTCAAGCGTATTTAAAAATTTTCCATGTTTAATTCGAAGATATGTCATTTTGCCAGCTTGATTCGGTTGAGGGCCAAATGGCAAATATTCCAACATGATTGTTCCCATGAAAATAAATTATTAATTTTTCTGTAACATTATATTTTTCTACTGGTTAGAAGATAAAAATAAGAAAATGTTTTTTAGTTGCGGACTAGTACACTTCGTCCCATTATTTCTTTTGAAAAGAACTAACTCGTTTGATGGTCTGTAATCCAGGGACAGGCTTGCCAACGGACATCACCTGCCTGGGTCCCCTTTTACGGCAAGTAGTGAAATGACGGACGACCGCCTAGATTGAGGAAGTGATGGCGAGGAATAGTTTGGCCATGTGACTCCTGGCGTCACAGGTGGGATGTGCATCTTCAGTAGGCTCACCGATGTAACCTATAAAAAGGACGTCACAAGGAACGTAGAAGACCCTAAAGCTGCAGGATCAAGCTGACTATCAAGTCGGGATCTCTTCTTCACAAGCTCCACCAACACCAGGCCAGAAATTTACAAGGGGTAGAAGTGAGGATTTTGCTGATATATCAGGAGATTAAATAAAAAAAAAGAAATGAAATACATGATATTAACGAAAATAAAGGTACCTCATACACTACAACATTAAAAAACATATGAACAATTAATGCGAGACAATAGAATAAAAAATCTATCTGCCCCATGAATATGGGACAGACAGATTCTTTGTTCTATTCCCTCGCGTTAATTGCTTAAAATTTACGTGGGATAATATACCACCACAAAATTAATATTCATTAAAAACATATATTTTTTTCCATTAGATACTAGGTTGAAAAACATTGACACTTTATTATGCCAAATTAATTATTAACGATGAAACCGAATATGAATTCTAGTAAATTCGATTCATAATCATCCTGTATAAAAAAGCCGATGTCCCTTCTTTTCCTTGTTACCATAATTTCTTATTTTGGTAAGAAATTATGCTAACAAGCCATTAGTTCTTGATGGCTCCCATAATCTTCGGACATCCATCTCAAAGGATCCAAACGTTTGAATTGAAATTCAACTTCTATAGAGGGTATTAACTCTCGTATGAAAACAAAAAATATTGCCAATAATAAAAAATAATATTTATTTGTTATGACAAATATAAGTTATGAATATTTTAAAAAAAAAGTTATTATGGATCTCGACAAGCTTTTTTTAAATTTTAATTCCAATTAATACTCATTGTGCAAACCCTGTACACGTGGTGACGCTACAAAGACTTTTAATTTAGATCAGCAAGACTTAGAAAGTTTTTAAAGAAACTTAAGACTAGAACAACTTAGAAGACTAGTGTGTGAAATTTCATTCAAGGCTAATCGAGTAAAAATCTTTCATAAATCATTATGTAAACATCACCGCATTGAATGATTTAACAAGTAAGTTATGAATATTTTATGTAAACAAGAGGTATCATAAATATAAATATTTTTT
>KZ808540.1:150025-161137 GCA_000696205.2 Oncopeltus fasciatus | reverse complement strand
AAATATAATATAAAAAACTATTAATAGAGGGGCGTCAAAATTATTTAACAAATTAGTTCTCAGACAGCTGCGATGTAGACCGCCACCAAGGACAGACAATGCCTCAAAATAAATACAAGATAAGGAGGGCAGTAGATTTAAGAAACTAATAGTAGTTCTTCCTTTGTAGTTTTAATATAAAATTCAACTACATTAAAAAATACGATTATATTATTAATATTTTACTACAATAACCAATATTTGACTATATAATTCTTTGAGATCATTAGCTTATTCTTCCTGTTTCTTCTTCGAAGGGGAAAAAACTCCTTTGCATCTACTTGTACAGTAGTTATTAACCGAGTAGCATCACACAAATTTACTATAGAGGTAAAGTGATAACATACTCAAAGAGTCATTTGTCATCATTCTACTTAAATACAACTACTGTACTTACATTATTGTATTTTAATTAAAAGTAACACCTTTCTGTCTAGTTGAGACATGTTCATTTTTCGTAAAACTTCTGTCATTGCTCATACCCTATAAGCCTCGTAGGTAAAAGTTCTTCGGATTTCTTTCAAAAAGAACTATCAAAAAAACAAGTTTAAGTGTACCTTTATACCACTTTTAATACGTAAATTATTTCATAACACCCCAAAATACAATGACCCCATTACTCCGTGCCACATATTCAGAATCGTAAGTGTTTCTATATCTTTCTTCTGTTCTGTAGGATATTATAATGGACTTCATTCAATATAAAATCCATGAATAAAATAGTTAACTTTGCAGTTGGACGTCAAACAATATTGGAAGTTCGTTAATAAGATATGTGGCATAACGAACTACCTTAAGTAGAGAGCGTAGTTTAAAGCGCATAACAATACATTGTTTTGAAAAAGTGAATTCAAAAGTCCCAATGTAACTGAAATGTTTACAAGAATGTTCTATAAGTATGTTATCTAGCTGGAGTGGTCTTCTATCTCGAGAAAAATCACAAATAAGAACAATTCGGTTGACAAAAAAATTTAAAGAAATTTATAATAATATANCGCATATAATGAATGTAATTTTGAGTATTTGACCGCACTCCTATTTTAACTATATTGAAATAAAATTAGGTATTTGCTTTTTTTATTGCAAAAATGAAGTAAAACACTTATGTTTGAAATCGAATGGGGAAAAAATATGGGTTTTTGGGGGATACATAAATTTAATCTTATTTAATTTATAATCATACTATATTCGTTGTTATTCAAGTGTTGTCTAAGTTTTTTTTTTTAAATAGCAGGAGTTAAGTGTAATTTTCTAACGTTTATGTTCTAAAACATTCTTACTAAAAACGTTTATTTAGGAACAAATTTACAAATGTAACTATGATGGTTGAGCGTTTCCTGACCCCTCTATTTGGTGTATATACTTTTTACATACATTGTTTTCTCCGGCCTGTAAATTAAAATTCCTCATTTACTCTTATTTATTTCTGTTCTAAAATAAACATGGAAAATTTGGTTAAATTAGGCTGCACCTGCGTTACTGACTTTTATTATCAGACATTATAAACGTAGCTAATAAAACAAATGATTAGTCATTGATAGAATTTAAATTTTCACACAAATTAATTATTCTTATAATGATCGGCATGGAGTGCTGAATTAGCTGAAGGGATCCGTTTGGGTCTCTCTCGCTTGGCACTGCGGGTTCGATTCACTCTGGGCAGGTTTTTATCGGGAAATAAAGAATTTTTATTATAAAAAAAAAAGGATGTTTCTGTTAAAAAATGTTTCGCAGGTTCTGGATAACAAAGAATAGCTCTGAATTTTAGAGATTAGTGTTCATGACCATGGCTGTAGTTGGGACCATTTAAATGATCCAATTTCTCTTCATAAAAATCATTAAATGCTACCTTAAATCATGGGTTCTCTCATATTTCTCTCATTTTAACTTCTCGTCCTAGTTTAGAATTATAGGAGTTAAAATAGAAGTAGTAAACCATTGCAGTAGGAGACTTTAGAAACGATTCTGGGAGTAGTTTCAAACCAGTCCTGGAAGAAGAGTATGTGCCGACCCATAGAACAACATACTAGTCCAAACCTGTTTGAAGACTGTTCCAACGCTTCAGAATATTTAGCTAATGGCTGAAGCGGAAAAAATACTTTCAAAGAGGTAAATTCCGAGTTTTAAAATTATGTCCATTTATGCGCCAAAAAGCAAGTCAGAAAATCAGTCCGTTCATTATATAACCCATAACCAAGATTATATCAAAGCACGAAGGACTGGCAATTTGTCGGCAGGGCAGGAATGAAGACCTCAATTGCCGCTTAAAAACTGGACAAATACTTTAAAACCTCGCAGGGGAACTTAGTAACCTGGGGAAGGAATTTCCAACGATAATTTCTTGAAACATTCCAAACATAGAAACCATAGGAACACATTTATCATCATATCATCACTTTATCATCAACTTTAATTGAAATATAAATGCGGCGTAACATAGCTACAGACGAAACAGTTAGATCGGGAGAGACTTCAGTTTTTCAGTTCAAGGAAGCTAGTGAATTCGTCTGAATGTAATGAAATGGTCACTGCTGAAAGTTCAGAATTGAGAATTCAAATCGCCGTTTGTATAGGTTGTGAACTCAATTCCGAAGAGTAGAACTGCACAGGTCTCACGAGCTACATCTGTATAAGTTTCTGATAAATCCAGTTGTATGTATCAGAAGCTTGGACAGTCTCTGCAAATGATAACCGATTTCTCACATTGCACGAAAGGGAAGTACTGCGGTTTATATAAGGTCCCGGGCAATCCAGAGAGCCCTGGGAATGACGCACAAACCAGGAACGAGAATCCTTTACCAGAGGCCAGAAACTGGAGGAGTAAATTGGTGACGGGAGGTGACGAGGTCGACCCATACTGAGATGGAAGGATGTCATTGTCCACGTCGTGAGGATCCAGCTACATTTGCGGGACTGGAATGGCGAGAGTTGATGAAGAAAACCTTGACTCAGCAATGAATTGGGACGCCTCGTATGCATGTACATTTGTAGTAATATGACTGGAGAGCTAAATGAATAGAAGACCCAAAAAGAAAAAAAATTGTGTCTAAATACTACTAAGTGAACAACTATAATACTTAAACACGCGAGGTTAGGAAATTATTTATCCAAAGCTTAATAACCAATAAGCTCAACTCACCATAAAATAAATGTTAAAATTTAAAATAAAAATAAAAATTATAAAGTAACAACCGTATTCGTCGAAAAAATAACAACTAACAATATAACTATTCAAAGACATACTCTGATTTATATTATTGTTTTCTCTTTCTTTAGCTGAAAAACTAATAAATTATAGCATATTTCAATAATAAATGTCCTTCATACAGGAATTGCATAAACTTAACGAATTCCTCAGCTTATTAGTTAATGAATAATTTGTATTTGAACCTTTCTAAAACTCCACTACTAACGTTTTGAAACAAATAAACAATTAAAGTTGCCTTATATTTCATTAAGATGGGTATAAATCAGAAGAAAATACTTAATTCATCTCAAGCCCAAAAGAACTTTGTCTCTGAGAGGAGCTCAACCAGCCTAGTTCAATTTTAAATATCCATCCTTTTTGAGCGTCTGTAGTAAATATGTTGCAGAACATAAATGATAAAAGCTAAATTTTACATCTATTCCGTTCAGCAATTTTTTCGAAGCACGCATATTAACGAAGATATTATCGATTAATCAACTTGGTCTTCTTTTTATCAACCCCTTCACCACCCAACATGCCTAGGGTCTCTGTGGACTGTTGTGGATAACATTAAATTAAAAAAAAAAATTGTTAATTACGGAATGTAGAACACAAGCCGTCATTTAAATATGTGTTTGTGTGCGTATGTGTAGATGGGTGCAAGCGTTCCTGTGAATGTGTAATTGTGAACGCAGTGATTTTAGCATGACATATCTTGATATATGCTTAACACAAGATAGTTACAAAAATATTTTTTACAACAGAAACTAATTTTTTTAAATACTCTGAACTATCAAAGAGAGCATAAAAATTCGATCCATTTAACTCTGGGTTTTTTACAATTTATTTATTTTAATTTTTTTATTTGAATGAATGAAGCGACAATATCATAATTTGATAATTGTTTATGACCGTGAAAATTTAACAAACTATTTAACTCGAGTACTAGGAGATGAAACATAAGATAAATTTGATCACTGTAATATGTTTTTTTTTTTTTATACAAAATTACTTATAAAACGGCTAATAAAGTTTAAATGTATTAAAATATACATAATGTCTTTAAAAAAAAAAAAACTTTCAGTCCAACTAGTAGAATTAAAGATTTAAATATTTTAAAATTATTTCCAGTCCCCATGCCTACCTGATATAGTGGGCCAAAATAATTATAAGAAAATAGGATCATTTTAAGAAATTCCCTACCAACCACAGAAACAGACCTGAAGTAACAGAAATAAAATAACTACACTAAAGTATACATTTTAGAGATCATCAATCTTGACCCAAGTTACCGATTAATAAATTACCTAATAAACTGAATAAAAGAGGAATATCAGTTTTAAATATATAATATATCCAGACTTAAACATAATAACATTAATAGACTCCAGTAGCTAATGTATGTAAGTAAATCCCTGTAGAGAATTTAAATTAATCCAATGCACAATAAAGGAAATTCAAACTTATCTAAATTATTTAATCTTATTGATCCTGAGTTTAAATTTTATCCATTCAACTTCGGTAATTATTTCGACTTACTTTTTGGTATAGAAATATTATAATAATTGAGTTGATTTTCCCAGTAACAAACTACAAACCTCTCTACAAAGTCTTGAATTTTTAATTTCACGTGATTACACTACCGAAAGAAGACAAATGTAAGTCTGTAAAAACTACGTAATTTAAAGTACAAATATAAGAAAACATACGAAAAATAAAAAAATAGAACGCCTTAAAAAGATTTTTTCCAAATAACCACAAAGGAGAGAAAAGAGTCAATGTTGAAGGAAATTGAATTTCTTGATTCCTGTCTTAAGTAGTTGAAAAAAATATATTTTGGATTCAAGGCTAAATTATCTAGAGCCTAAATTATCAGCTGTTTGAATGAGACATCTCTCCTCTCTCTCGAGGACAAGAGTTACTACAACAAGGGCGTATTACTGGATGTAGCTGAGGGTTCTGACTGGGAGCGCAAAGAGATCCTGTTCAAGTAAAAATATGTCTCCCATACTACTCTATTTTTAATCTCTCAGTCTTATCTTACTGAACACCCTGTCCAGAGCAGGCAAGGATCAATGCCCCTAATTTCCACTCTAGAGAGGGTGAGATCCGAGGGGTAGTTCTCTTAGTCCGATATCCGACGACCTGTGTGCCATCGCTGTCCCATATCCAGGCCCGCCATTTTGCAGTCCTGCTCTAATCCGGCCACTGCGCAGAGGAAAAGATTAGTTGCAATACACCTCTAAACAGTATTGGTGCCACCGTAGACGAATACAAATAAATAAGACACTTTACATAGCAACGGAGTCATTATGCCGAATTTACCTCACAGGGTATCCAAATTTTTACCTCTGATTTCTTACTGTATTTTTGCTTGGTTACCCGATTAACCAGTTTTATCCCAAAACTTTTTAGTGAAGATTTGGGAAATTCTAAAAAAAACATTAAGCTACTAATCAGAACTCTCCGCTCAAAGCAATGGATATTTATATAAATCAAACCAATTAGAAAAAATGATCTGGAACTCCGTCTAACTATGCTATATTTATAACCATAAAATCCTTTACATAAATTTCAAAGTTATTAAAACCATAACAATTAATCAGTATTATATTATTAGTTATACCCTCATTTTTATAATTAAAAAAGAAAAAAAAAAGTTGTATGACCTTAAAAAACAACCTTCCATAGTGTGACACCCATGCCTGATTCTCCACCTTCCATAGTGTGATACCCATGCCTGATTCTCCACATTCCATAGTGTAACACCCATGCCTGATTCTCCACATTCCATTGAGTGACACCCATACCTGATTCTCCACCTTCCATAGTGTGACACCCATGCCTGATTCTTCACATTCCATAGTGTGACACTCATGCCTGATTCTCCACCTTCCCTTCCAGACTCCAATCTTCCTATGCATCAGTCCAGTCTATATTCGGCAATTCACCTCCCCTAAATCCTCCTTGCCTCCATTGGAAAGTCCTTGGAAAATATATCTATAGGCTATAAGACAAGAAATGTCAGAGTCTAGCACAGACCATATCAGCCCCGTGCAAATCGGCAAATACCATTTTAAATAAAATTGATTATATAATGTTTTTCATTAATATAAATTATAACAAACAAAGCTAATAATCTGTAATTAATCTATTTATATATTACAATGGCAAGAAAATTCATGTAAACAGCGGCTTAGTAAAAATTAACATTAGAGAGAATTGTCCGATATTCTGTAAGCAACCTTACAGATTAATTAAAAATTAAAATAATATTTTGAAAGATAAATAAATTATTTTCTAAAAACAGTCAGCTGCGAGCTAAAAAAACATTTTTCCAGCCAAAGCAGTTTTACCGTTTTTTCAATAGGTAGCGAAAATGCACTCTTAACTTATTATACTTCAACATAGAAGTGCATATAGAGTACAAATTTCGCTGAATCAGCCTGGTTTCATGCATATATTAAATAGAATGTTATATTTAAATAGAATATTTTAGAAGGGAAAAAATAAAATAATAGAAATATTTAATAATAAAAATACTTCTTTGCAAAGATACTTTTTTTTTTAATGTAGCGATTAAAAAAAAAATTAAAACAGATATATTATTGATAATGTAGTAATTTACTTCATTATGTAAACAAAACCACGTGATAAGTTCACGTGAAAAATTCATTAATCAACTGATCATAAGAATGAGGTCACTAAATTTAAAAAGTTATGACGTCAGCCTTAATTAGGAAAATTACTTACCATGGTGGCTAACTAAAAAAAAAAAAAANAACAAGAGGAAATATGTATCACATACACACATACATAAAATTTCACGGTTTTTTAAATTTCCTGGGAGACTATAAATATATATATCGCACAATGTATTTAAAAGTTTAAAATATTACGTTCAGATCATGTTAGACAAATCTAGCAATTGTATTTACATAAAAAATAGTACATACTTTCTTAAGGTTAAAAAAAAAAACAATTTAAACGTATCAAAAATTAATAAGCTTTTATTTTTCGTACACAGAGTTTGATGAGAATCCTGTGTACAATTGTAGTAACAAATGTTCATTATTGGCATATTATATTGAAAAGTGACTGCGTACCCGCACGAAAATTAATTGATTAAGACAATACGTGAAAAAAAAAAAAAAAAAAAAAAAACCCGCCAACAGGAGCTCTATAAACTGAGTAGATTCCTCAGTCTATCAGTTCATAAATATTTGTATCTAAACATCAGATGTCATGTAATGCTCCACATCTATGGAATATAACTTTTGTCAATAAACAAATCAGTGTTGATATTCTGTTAAGTAACCAAATATTACTCCCGCTCCTGAGATTACTTTTTGTACTCGCAATTGAATTTCAGACGATCCCTTACACTCAATCGTTTGATTTAAAATTAAATCTAAAAGTTATGTAACAAATGACACGAAGAATTAAATAATGTGGCTTCTAGGCCGTAAAGTTGAACATTTATGGTTCAGGTAAGCTTCCATTTTTATGAGTTCAATTTCGCTGTGTAACTCTTAAAATACGTCGTAAATCTATATTCGCATCTGTGCTGAGTCTTACTACTAAAGCAAATATTATACTTGCTTAGAAAAAAAACTCTTTTTTTTTCTTTTTTTTTACACACCGAATTTTATTAACCAAAACTGAAAACTGTGGCCTGAAGAAATTTGGTAGACACACACACACATTACTTAAAACGGTTTTACATTCCTAAATTACTAAATAAACTTCACAAGCTTATGAAGCCCAGATCCTTAATGACTATATTTGCAATGTAATCGCAATCATATTAAATTTTACAAAGACAATTAATTTTAATTCAGATATTGGTAAAAATAAACTCCTTTATCTTTTAGTGAAAAATAAAGACCTATTTTATGAAATATAATCAATTGCAAAGAGTATGTAATTATTTGTAAATAAACATTTTTTCCGATCTACCTACCTACAAAACTAAATAGCTGTTTTATTTAGAGCTCAGAGATTTAAATCATACCCGATAAGAGATCAGGAAAAACAAAATCACCCCCTGAACAGGGCGAGAGATGTGAAAAATGAAGTTGAAAAGCGAGCTCACAAGGGTTTTTGAAAAAATAAAATTCTGTACTTAAATGTCTGCGGGATAAACAAACCAAGAAAATAGTGATTTTTCCCGAAGACACCCCAGGGAAAGTGGCGACGTGGCGTTTCCAGGCGAGGACCTTCGACTGCACAAGACAGTGACAAACTGCGGGTTTTCATCTGGGAGTCCTTGACTCAGCAATGAGTCGCTACGGCTACGATGCGTAAAACATCACTCTAACCAACTCAAAAAAAAAAAGAAGAAAAATCCCAGAAATTAGTCAACAATATTTAAAAAGGAAATAGTTAATGCAATAACAGATTCAATTGTTTTACTATTTATTTTCAGATAATATTATTTAACAAAATATATTGAAATTAATTTTGAAAATCATCCATTTGAAAACACGTGAGAGAGAGAGAGAGAGAGAGAGAGAGAGAGAGAGATGTTAGTGCGCAGTACAAGATCAGTGCGTAGCAAAGATTTCAGCAGGAGTTACGTAAAATCTTATCAGTTGTCTTATCTCACTGAGTTATAATAGTAATTTCAAAACTTACTCTCTTGGCTATCAAAATAAGTCGTTTTGTTATTTGGTGGGCACGTTTAACTAAAATTGGCTGTTTTTTTTAGTAAATCAGAAATAAGTAATGTTTGTTTTCATTTCGATATTAGAGTCATTTAGTGCAATCAAATGTACAAATAAATTTAGTTTACTAGAGCTCATGGGCGAATCAACTATTAGAAATGCGAATGCTATTTTCAATGCAAATGCTTTCTAAAAGTGGCAATGGTTTTTTATTCCGGAAAAATCTCGTTAAAACTTCTAAAAACTACAAAAGAAAATAAATTAAATTCAGAAGTTATAACTTTTTTTTTTTTTTTAATCAAATGCTTACAAAAACGTCCAGCCGAATCTTCACGTTCTGTGGAAGATTAAATATTGGTCCAAAACAAAAATGAATGAAACAAATTCTTAACAATTGAATAAACCCAATATAATTTTTTTTATTAATTCGAAAAAAAATTAATATTTCAAAACAAATTTCCTGTAATTCAATATTAAAATTGTATCATCTGCAAACTTGTTGATTTGTAAACGAATTTCCCAGCAAGAAGGTGAGAGGGTAGGGGGGGCAATCAACAGGTTGCCATTCTATTCTAAACATCAATGGCTCAGGACAAGTTTTTATTAATCGCTACCCCGTCGCCACTAAGAATTATTATTATCCTTATAGTTATTATTATGTTATATTATTAAGCTAACCCTTTGCCATGTATGAAAATATAACAAATTAAATATAGTCACAAGAAATCTTCTGTGTAGGACAGTTTATCACAAATATTTTCAGTATTCGGCTTCAGCATTTAGGACACGTCCATGCATGTGATAGTATGACACTTTGGGCTTTACGTAAAAAAAATAAATGTGATCCAAGCAAATTAATTACTGAAACCAGTAAAACACTAGGAGAAGGACATATACAATTTAAGAATGAGTAATATAAATTATGAAAATCGGTAATAATGTCATAAAAATTAATATAAGACATCTTGCATAGTTAATTATAATACAATTCGAGTTCAAGTAAATATAAAAACAACTATTTTTTTTATGTTTTAATACTCAAACCCCATACATTTTCCGCTATTGCCACACTTACCATTTTCTACAAGACATTTATCTTTTAAAACGGCTAACTGCAATCATATCTTTCTTTGGCTCGACTTCGGGCTTTTAGGAGCTTTGTTATGAGGCTTGGAACCATCAGCAACCAATATTGTATTTCTTTCATTACTTACTTCTTAAGGAAACACTTGGGATCATAGGGTTTGAGTTGTAACCACATTTAAACACCCATGGTACTGGGCAGATTTTTTCTCTCTCGAGAAATTCCAGCTCAATGAGAGACTTGAAGCCGCAGTAAGCTTTGAAGGATCCAAAAGGACACCTAGGGTAAAGCTGACGGTCTATACAACACTGACAACAAACAATAAAGTCACTGCAGAAGAACCAATAACGCCAATAAAATCAGCAGAATAAGTTCATTTTCTTTTTTAACAGAGATATAGTTACATCAAATTGAAGAATTAAAAGATAACTATTTAAAAAAGAAGTACTGAGTAATTATTAATATAAAAAATAATTAAAATAAGATAAATAATTAACAAAAGCTCGTTAGATAATTAAAATAACTAATTAATAAGGTTTTCATTTTTTTTATAATGTGAATCTAATAAAAATAATTATAAAAAGCGAATGCTAATCACTTGCAAAAGCAAGGAATTAGGTTATTTTTAAAGGGTTTAATTACCATTACTAGCCTTATCATTAACTTAAATTAAAGAATCTTTCAATTTTTTTTTTTAGATTCATACAAGTAACATAAAAGTAAGTAACATTAAAAATTTATAAGGCTAATATAAAAAACAATAAACACTAAAAGTACAAGCTAACTTAAGATATAATATTAATACTATAAGATTAGCTTTCTCAGCAGCTTGAACACTAGTAAATGGAGACGGATCCCATTAGTGCTATTTTGAAAGAGCTATTTCTATAAGGAGTTTGTCATACAGTCTAGAAATACACACTGAGTCTTTCACAAGAAATTATAGTATTCCTAAGGAAAAAAAGAATAATAATTATTAAAAAAACTTATTTTAGAACACAGCAGATATAATGATTGTGAAATCCAATGGTTAGGCTTATTTATTTCCTGAATGACAACAAAAATATTTTAAATACAACAAATTATAGCAGAAATCAACTAAATAACCTTTTAAGAATTGTATGTATTATATAAAT